>JAVQJL010004917.1:0-25953 GCA_036024295.1 Nannoperca obscura
CCCCCCCCCCCCCCCCCCCCCCCCCCCCCCCCCCCCCCCCCCCCCCCCCCCCGCCAAAAGACCAGCTCTCATCTCTTCCATACTGATAGGGATGAGCAATGGGATTTAGCACTGAGTCAGGGCACTGATCCAGGAATCTACCCTCATGCCCTCTCCTAGCCCCAATCCCATCGCAACACCACCGTAACATCAGCCCCAGAATTGGAGCTTAATGATGGGACATCCGACTCAATCTATTTTTACTCATATTTGGCCTCAGTATCTCCTTTGTGCTGTGATGGATCTGTAAACGTGGTTGGGTTAACGGTTTAAAGTAGTGATATAATCTACCATCCACTTCATTTTATAGTTCTTTTCTTAAACAAGTAGGTTATGGAGCCAGAACAGTGACAGCTGGCACCAATAATAAAATGTGCCTTTGAAATCAAAACGTGAACTTGATATTTTTTACATTCTGATGTTTTTCGTGATTGACGTATAATCTGCAAACTTGATCCAGCCGTCCTCTCGTCCTCTCAGAATCCTCTGGCATCACCATAAACCCACAGCGATGGCCTCCACGAGTTCACTGGGATCTCTGCCGTCGTTTGCTCACACAGAACCAGTCTGGGTTAAATTTAACCGACGTTATGCTAGTTTGGGAGGAGCGCTAACCATTGCTAATACGTGACAGCTAACGTTAGCTTACATCCACGGTTGTACGTGAGCAAACAGCGGTAGACACAAACAGACTTAGCTGTGGTTTGGGAGTTTAGGTGAACTTATGACAGCTGTGCACTTAAAGGAACGGTGATTGGAGCGGCCAAAAGGGACATAACCTCTTTTCAGCAGTCATTTCTCACATTTCATACCGTATTTTTTCAAATAAGTATTGTTGATAATAATGGCCTGGGCTGTAGCTGCCCTTAACAAAGAAAGGCAAGGGGGGGGAAAGACTGCACATTTAGGGCTTTCATTACTGACACCGTACAAAAGAAACTGGCACTGGAAAAAAAAAATCAAGAGTAACATGAATCTCCATAGAAGGTCTAAACGGTTAATGACATGTTTGATGGAGACGAATGAAACCCACCTTTGTGAGAATTAGGGTCCCACTTTTTACCACTTGCTGCAAGTGGTGGAATTATTGACTGAAATGTCGACAACTAAGAAAAATTGCAGTGATACAGTAATATTGCTGGAGGGATTTTGGGTGGTAGGACACAATAACCACATAACCGCAAGTGCAGAGAGAAAGGAAATAACAGTGATTAATTGCCCACAGTGCAGTTCCTCTGGTTTGGCTGATTGTTTTCTGTACTTTTTTTCATGACAAATTGACTGCAAACTAATCTTGCTTTGCAGAGACAATCGGGCTCTGAATCTCACATTTCCTGCTTCTTGAGGTGTTGCCATAACACCTAAAACTGAGAACCCCACTCTGACAATGACTCACTCATCAGAATAGTCTTTGAAGGTTTTAAAATGATCTATATTAGTCACATTATGGGTGTTGGCATAAATAAGGACATATACAGCAAAGTGTATTCACAGTCAAATTAGTTTCAGAAATCCCAATAATGCATCCTGTTGGTGCGATTTTGCTATACGTCTCCCAAAAATGACACTCTTACTTCTAATTTGCAACAGAAAATGAATGATACACAATTTCAATTGATTATGTTGTTTACCAACATATGGTATGGTTTTTAATGACCATATATCTATAGCAAGAGTACTATATCTGCTTGTGGTAATTAAAGCATTTTATAGACCCCCTCCATTGTTTTTGTTTTTTACAAAAGAAAAAAAAGGTTCCACTTATTTTTTTCTGTGTGAGTGAATGTAAATGCAGACAAATAATCACATTCCCAAAATCACAAAAACAGATTTCAACTGAAAAATGTTATGCTCTGTGTGTGTGTATGTGTGTGTATGTGCGTGCGTGCATGCACACACATATATATAGTCATATATCCCCATGACTGACTGCCATCAAACTTTTGTGTGTAGGAAACTGCTTACCAGGCTTATATTCAAATGATAGTCATTGTATTCAAATAAGTGTAAAAATAGTAATGCGTTGGATGGCAGAGTATCACTAGTATTTCTTTCATCATAACAGATGAAACCATTTGCATTCACAGGAAAGAGGAAGCCGACACCTATTTCTCCAACTCTTCTTCCATCAAAAGCACCATCAAACAAGGCAGAGGACAGAGGGTGAGGATAGAGAGAGGTTGAAACAGAGAGAGTGAAGGCAGAAAAAGAGGTTGTAATGTTTAGAGTGCGACATGGAGTGAGAACAAATGGAGACAAATGGGGGATTAACAGTAAAAAGTGGGCAGAGAGGGGACAGAGAAGACAAAGATGAGTAGATATGCGCAGTCATTATCGTGACCAAAATGCTGTAAAACTGCCAATTATGTTTGAACAGCGGACAGAGAATGTGTGAGGGTGTGAGACCGAAAGTGAGAATTTTGAGAGCGAGAAAGGGAAGAGAGAAAAATCAATTGGAGAGAGAGACAGATGGATAGGAGGACACAGAGATAGAACCGATAAGTTAGTATTCTACAAAACCCAAAGGGGCGAAGCTTCAGCAGAAAAAACAGTTTTGAAGGAAACAATTACTCTGCAAGCAAACAGTCGCAGCCTAAAGGTTATCTTCTCATAATAATTGAATTCTCTCTTTTTCCTGCCTACTAAATTCTACATAGAAGAGCGCAAATTGGCTTCTTTTCCTCCCTTTTCACAGCCTCTGTCCATCCTATTTGATGGTAAGATGAAAAGAGATGGACTGAGAAATTGCCAGGAGGAAATTTCTCAAAGGCGATGACTTTTGATGACATCCAATCTTCATATGAAAATAAGGACTCAGAGGAAATCGAACCACAACCACTGCCAAATCACCCTGGCATTGCCAAAAACTTGCCTCACTCAAATGTCAACTTTTCAAGCCTTATGAAAAGACAATTTTTTTTTTCCATGATAGTCCATGATTTCTTAACATTTGGCATGACACTTCGGTTTCAGGGATATGAAACAACCATGTCAAGTTTTTGCAGAATGCCGATACTGAATTCTTTGTGCTTTATCTCACGTGAGTCAGTCCATGTCTGTAGATCTGACACTGCATACTGAACCTGACCACAAATCAATCAAATCTGCCCTTTTACTGTAATCAATGCATTGACACTAATCTAAAAATAAATACAAGATCTTGGAAGCAGGCATTTCTTATGTCAGTAGTTCAAAACTTGATTACAGACATCCATGATTACAAAATACAATGCATGGCTGAAATTCATATTTTATGGTAAATATAATCTTGTTGCACCCTGAAACTTCTGTGTGAGAGAATAATCAGCTCATCTTATTCTATGAGCAATGATCCTGGTTTGGGGTCAAGGAGGACTAAAAGCAAGTGCTGTAACCTCTAGGCAGACATGAATCAGGCCTTGCGGTATCTGTTCTTCTGTTATGCGTTTTATTGCCTGATCAGAGTGATCTTAACCAGAGTCACATGAAAAGCAAAGCAAAAAAATTGTTCAAATGTAAAGATGAGAATGCAAAATAACTCGTGTAGCGAACACAAACAGTTGTACATATGTGCAAGTCTTCACAAGCATTTCATCACACATGGACACACTGCAGACATATCTTTGCACATACACATACGCACACCTTCCCACACCAACCATCTGTTCATATTATCCTTCATTCCCTTGTGTTTCAGTGCAGGCTGATGCACAGATATAATCCATGACTCTCTGGAGAATAAAATTCATAAGATCAGGACTTGCATGTAAAAATCTATTGTTAAACAGAATTCACTTGCAGCGTTCTTGTTTTTCTTGGACCGTTTAATTGATATTTGCATATCAATGAGGACCATCTGATATGTCATAAAAAACTAAACCTTCTGCAACCAACTGGATTGGGAAAGACAAAAGATGTACCAATATATTGCACATTCACAGATATGCACATTAAATAGATTGACATTCAGGGATGTACACATACTTGCTTTCTTGCCAAGGGTTCGATGGGAAGATCAATACCACTCCGTCTGTATGCTAAATATGAAGCTCCAGGCAGCAGACCATTAGCTTAGTTTAGCATAGTTTAAGACTAAAAGCAAGGGGAAACAACTAGCCTACTTCTGTCCTAAGGGTTAAAACATTTACAGCTCACCAATTAATTTAGTTTTAACCTTTGGATAGAGCCAGGAGAGCCGTTTCCCCTGCTTTCAGTCTTTAAGCTAAACTGGTGTTATTAGCTTTATATTTAGCTTATAGACATAAGAGCTGTATTCTTATTGAACTCTCGGCAAGAAAGCAAATAGATGTATTTACCAAAACGTCTTAAAGTATGACTTTAAGAGAAATAAGACAATATATAATGTAAGTGGTGAAGGGAAGGTGGCAGAGGAAAAACAGAGAACACCGAGTGTGACCTAGAGTCGATTAAAGGAGAGAGTGGGGAACAAAGGTGGATCTAGGACAGAAATAAAAATGACACCACAGGGAATTGAATACGGAGCTTAGAGAAGACAAGCCTGATAGATGATGTAATTGAGAGGGAGAGGGAGAGAGGGAGAGGGAGAGGGAGAAGGGGGGGGGGGAGAATACAGAAGATGCAGGACCTCGACATGTGGAGACCATTGTAGAGAGAACTAAACAGAATCTCCAAAATACCACATGCCAATCTGAGTCATGATCTCACCTGACAGAAACTGCTGTGCACCAGTTGGAGCTTTCATTTTGCACTTAAAACTGAGATGTCATCTGCATATAATCACTTTTTTTGAATATCATACAGACATTTTTTTCCTGCTTCACACACCGTTCCCTTGGTTTGGTATTTTTGGGGACAAACAACTTGCATGAAACCTTTTGCAAAGTCTTTACTAAATGTCCAGCGTCAACATTTCAAGTGTGAGAGAAGCCACCAAGTAAATAGCTTTTGACAGTGACTTCTGATATTTACAATCTGGCTGCAGCATCTTCAAATCACACAGACTTGGACAAATAAACTCACTGATCTCCTCTGATACTTATTTTCCATTATTAGAATTTTCAGACCATTGTGTCATCTTACATCTTAAGATGATAGGTAAAATATTCCACCTTTACCTGCATTATTTTTTTACACATACTCATGCAGACAAATAACATTCTCAGGAGTACACACAGCCTATTAGAAAACATACACGACCATACATAGAAACACTCACTGGAGGCCTCATTAGCAGTACAGGCCTGCTGCAAACCAGCTGCTACGACTCTTCTATAAATTATCTGCCGCCTGTCTGCCCACAATACCCTGTAACCTGAAAGAGAGTGCACATTGTCATTTGAGCTTAAATCTCAAGAAGAATTTAAAGCAATCTAAAAATTCACTCTAAAAGTTATGAATTAGGGATAAGGCTAGTCAGAATCTGTAGTCTAATTTGACAACTCACGTCACTCAAATGTATGTCTTATCTATTGCAGCACTGAGGTATGATGCAATAATATGAACACATCCCCATAAAAGTAGCCTTGTCATTGTGGATGTGCTAAAAAGTTGAGTTGCTTTGATAATGTTCAAGAAATATCACTTATATTGCCCCTTTTAGCCATTAGTTATTAATGAACTAATCATTTAAACATTTGTAAATGAGAACCACATTAGAGTCAAACATGTTGTAGGTAATTGTTAAGTTAGCCGTTGAGGCAGCAGGGTAAAGATCCAAATGCAGACAGACAAGGTGGCTCCAGCAGGTCAAGGGTTTATTGAAAATGAACAAATAACTTACAAGCAGAGGGTATGGGTAACAACAAGCTCCAGGGAAAAACAAAAAGGCATACAGCAAGGTGGTAAGAACGGAAGAAGATCAGGAAACACAGACATGGAACTCGGAAAGCATGAACCAATAGAGAACAAAGCGAAGGGACCGGTATATACAGGGAAGTCAAACTAAGGAACCAGAAACAGGTGAGTAACAAGACACAGGTGAAAACAATCAAGGAGAAACAAGAACAGGAACAGAACAGAAGGACTTCAAAATAAAACAGGAAAACAGGTCATGCTGGGGCATGACAGTAATTAACAAACCACAAGTTAAAGATCACATAAGTAAGTAATGGTAATAATGTAACTGATCATTATTGTGATAATAAAAGTAAAGTCAATTAAATAAATAATTTAATATTAAAGCATATCCTAATTTAATTTCTTGAACATCATAAGAAGATCATTTGTCATGAAATTTACCATATGGTTGTGTCTAACCTTTGACAATTATTTAACAGCAAAAGGAAGTTACTGTAGACATTACTGTATATTTATGTGCCTACAAAAGAGGACAAAGTTAATCAAAAAGACCCAAAAGTATAAAAGGTCGCATCCTAAAGCTGGAAGGATGGGTGAATTGTGATGAGGTACAAAGCTAAGAGAGAATAAAAAATGAGGGAATCTAGGGAAGGGTTTTACATGTTGTGTTTTACAGTCAAAGCCTATGTGATATGCTGTGGGCTCTTTTAACACAAAAACACATGCAAAGTTCTCAAAGCATATCCCTGAAATGTGTAAAGACACCTTTAGAGTGCAGTCCCATTAGAGCTGTGGTTCTAAACATTTTTGGCTTGCAGCCCATGAACCTCACAGCGTAATAAAGTAGGCGTCTGGCACATATATCAAAAGAGGATATCTCATTTTAGGAAAAGAAATTATCTGTAATGATGCAAAGTTGTTGTTTTTTTCTCTCCAATCTAATCTATAACTTCTCATAATAAAAATCTAAGATTGACCTTTTGTTCAGAAGAAACCATTTGGACATTATACAGTATATAATACTGCATGTGGATGTGTTTTGAATATAAAGACTATTATTTTTATCAAGGCCAAATGTATACATTACATATATGAGCATGAGTCCTTGAGTATATATGTACTAGCATGAAAAACAACATATCACATCATTAAATTCTCAGATGATACTGACATCTTAGGTTTAATGAAAAAGGACAGCGACTTAACTGAATATTATTCAGAGACAAAAAGATTTGTGAAATGGTGCGATGATAACTACCTTGTACTTAATGTTAAAAAGACAGGAGATGGTGTTGGACCACAGGGGTGTTGGCGATCACAGGCCTGTGGTCATCCTCAAGGAAACCAATACAGAAGTCTCCTCGTACAAATATCTTGGTATTTACAGTGATAACTCATTAACCTGGAGCTTCCATGTGGACAGTCTCTGTAGCAGCCTACAACGACTGCACTGAACAGAGTTCATGGTGTTGATCAAAAGTGTATGATAATCAGCCAGTCTTTGACAGCCTCATCAGATATGGCATCACAGCTTGGTTCGGTAACCTCTCCAAAAAAGAAAAGTATAGGGGTAAGATAGTCATCCTTGCAGTCTACTTATGAACAGGCGACCCAAAGGCAAGCCAATAGGATAGTTACCGACCCAACCCATGTTTTACACACTGAGTGCCAGCTACTGCCCTCTGGGAGGAGGTTTACAGTCCCTTGTTGTAGATTAAATAGATTTTAATCCCAGTATCAATAAAACCTTTAAACAGAGGCAGATAGGAAAAGCTATTATTAAAGGACCTTTGTTTTTATGTTATGTACTTTACTTTATTTAGGTAATTATTATGCTGTATGTTTTGTACATTTTTCATGTATTTATGTCTTTGCATGCATTTGTATGTGACATCTCTGTCTCTTGTGGCTGCAGCCAAATTTCCCACTTTGTGGGACAATAAAGTCTTTTGTCGTCACCAATATCCAATGTCAGAATCAAGTTGTCTGACCTGATGTAATGGTGTAGTATTATACTGTATATGGATGTTTAAAATGATTGATGAAAATTGTCACTGATTCTGCATAACTGTGTAAATGAAGCCAGGAGTCCAAACTCCCCCGAAACCTCTAAAACAATGACAGTGTTTGTCATTTAACCCTGTGATGGGTAATATTTTTTAAAGACTCCCAAATTTACACAAATGCTCTGTTTACTAAAATATATTTTGTCAAGATTTCTCCAAATTATGGAAATGAGTTAAATAAGCAGTTTTAATTAAAAACACAGATAACAGTCCAACAAGGCCATTTGAGGAGTAGATAAAAGATGCTTGTCAATATGTGCTTGATTGTTTGAACCGATCTGATACAAGACTGGGTGTAACAATGTCAAACTGCTATAGCACTGTGGTAGTAGTAGTTGCTACTAGCAACAGAACACCCAACTGAAACCAAATGCTCCGGCAAAAACACGACACACACTGTGTACAATAATCACTCCTTGTTTCATGTGGTGTGAAAGTTATACTTTCGCACGGTGCCCTCAAAAATTCCAGCAATGGAACTAAAAAGTGTGTCCATGACTTGTGCACTACTTACAAAAAGACGACTAAGTAGTGTCCAAAATCTCAGTATACTACTTTCTATACAGTAAGTTTACTGTGTTTATAGGAAGCAGTGAATGAATGAACAAGGCCAAAGCAACTTGCAGTATTTTGTCAGCGCGCGTCTCTTACCTTCAGTCCACATTTTAAAGTTTCTGGCAACTTGCATAAACCTCATGTTTCCACTTTGTTCTGTTTTCTGTTTACTTGACATGTTGTAACCCAAGATTGCACACTGATAAGGAAGAGCAGCCTAAAATATTGAGATTGTTTTGTGATATGTTCATTTAGATGTTTGAATGAATTTTGGGAGATACAAGATTTCTGTTGGATGGTGAGGATTTAAATGCTGTTTGTGTCTCCTTGTTTTCTTATGTCTCATCCATAAACATGGAAGAGAGGCAACAAGGTTAAGGGCAGAGCAGCGGGCAGGTCAGTATCATGGTGTGTTGAAATGGAACGCAGGGTGAGTCACTGCACTTGGTGCTGAAAACCGCTTAACTAACATTACAGAAAAAGCTTGACCCACCTTGAAGGAAAGAATGCACAGCCGCTAGCTTGGTTTTATGGAACTGGTTTGCTTTTTTACAACATATAAATCTCACACATTCAAACCTCTGGAGTGGTCTGGAATAATCTTTCTACTGTAACACATAATGAATTGCCAATGTGTCGGAAAAGTTGATTCAGTGAGGGCTGTGTGTCAGTTATCAATCTTGTATCATGCATAAATGCTAAAAGAAATAAAGAAATAATCTTGTGTGCTTGTTCAGATTTCACTCACCAAGCGTTCTCTTCTTCTGGTGAAATTCATGAAATAAAAGTGTATAGTTCAAATTATTTCTTGCAGTAAAGACACTTAGCAAATGAAATGGAATAAAATCAGATCGAGTCATTTTACAAGCTCCCTACACTACAGTAGCACCTGTCAAGGGACATGTCTGTGGAGTGGACATGACTGTGCTACACTAGCTTTACTCCCCATAGACAGTCTGTAGACACTGTACTCAGACAGTCCATCAGTTTGCGGACACTGACCATCTCTCTCAACTCCCGTGTGACTCTTCAGTGTCAGTGTCACAGACCCACGGGTGGGTGTGAGTTGGATTAAAAGCCAGAACGACGACTAGCTACACTGCAGCAATCGGGCAATATGGAGGGGGGCGGAGCGCTCTCACCTTTTAACCCTGCCACAACATAATGTGTGCAAGTCAGGAGGGGGGAGGAGGATGGAAGAGAGCATAAAGGAACAGCATATGAAAGACCAGATGTGAAGAAATGACAGGTAGTAGACAGATAAAGAAGATCTTAGCCCTCCACTCATCTGCCAGCACAAAGACTCCCTCCACCGATCACTCAGCTGGTGCCCTGAGATAATGTGGAGACGTTGATGCCTCTCAGAGCTGAATGATAGAATACAGTAAACCTAAGTACAGTAGGTTGATCAAAGATCTTTTTGCTGAAAACAGTGGGCCTTAAAAGAACCAAAATAATAGTCATCCATAGTCAATTCTTCCTATAAAAATATTGATTATAGCAGTTTTTTGTGAAAAAATTGGTACTTTTATTGTAGCATATTGATATTTTTCTGTGGGAGAAAAAAAAACTCAATATATATAAAAAAAATCTCTTAATATATATATATATGTGTGTGTGTGTGTGTGTGTGTGTGTAGGCTATATATAAAATAAAACTGCAATTAATGTTAGAAGTCCGCTCTGTTTGACTGTATTTGAAACGAATAACACATGTATTATGAGATGCAGCCCTAATTGTAACGTGATATCTTCTTTTAATGTGATAATAAATTCAAAATAATATGAAATGAAATAAATGATGTGCCCTTTTTACAGACAGATGGATAGGAAGTGATGTATCATCAGTGAAACAAACTACCATCACCTGCTGTTTTTTATTGCAGTAAGAATTACAAATTCAAGTTAATTCAAATCCTAAAATACATTGAAGATGAAACATTGTTTTTTCTGGGATCATATCTTTGATCTATGTCTTTTCAACCTTTCAAAGAATTTAAAAATAGGTCTATCTGTTCAAATAAGTTGATATTTGATTCCTCAATGGAATGAAACTATCCAGAGATCCAACCCTTCCATCACGTCACTTAACGATCGCAAATTGCGGCTTTAATCACACCCCTAACTTGACAAGAAGAAAAGCAGGTGGCAACCCAAGTGATTTCTGAGGAGTTCTCACTGCCATCATAAATTCATGGAATAAAGATCCTAATTCTTATTATAGTAAATCAAGACTGAAGAGACTTACTGTGCTTAATTAAGGAGTCTGTGGGAGGGAAAAAAACATAAATTGACTTCCTCCAGAGTGTTTTGTCTGTCTCTCAGTAGAGACTAATCAACATAAACTGCAGAAAACCAAGTAAACAGCTGCCAGAATAGTACAGCAGTTCATTCACAACTGTACATGGCTTTCTACTAATGAGGGAACATTCATGAATGGAAATGCGTACGATTTCAGCTTTTAATTAGTCAGTGGGCTCTGTGTATAAACAAAATGCTAAAATTGAGACTTAACAATAATAGATGGGGAATGAAGCAGAGAAAAACTTGTGTTAGCAGCACAGAAAGACATACACAGACAATGTGAAAGACTGGAATAGAGTGATTCATACTTCTCCCCCTTAGCGTCAATGTGTCCAACCAGTCACAATAGATGACAATCAGCAGAAAACCCCTGGAATAGCCATCCATTCTGATTTTTAACAAATCTCTCCCTAGGACCTAAAGAACTGTTGGCTGGTGGAAAAGGTTGTGACACTCTGACTGGGTCAGTTTGTGCTGAAGCTGCAGTTATTACACATTTATTTATAGACTAGAATACGACTTCCAAAATCGGTCACAGGTCTCTTCTAGTTGGCCATTTATTTATTTTTTGCCCTATTTTGCCCTGTTTTATGCCCTTTCTTTGTCCCGGCCTTTTTAATTGTTGATGTTCTCTTGTCTCTTTACTGTGATATTATCATTACTGTTAGCATGTAAATGAATGCACAGTTTCACGTACAAACGCTATTTAACATTTATAAAACAATACACAAGGGTACACTATAGACGGTACTGTACGATCGCTGTCCTCTCAAGAAGAACGACAGAATCGGCCGGTTCAGCAAGTGCCCCAAAACATCTTTACGTTCAAGTGATTATGATGGGAATGAAGCAGGAAGTCAGGTGTCGTTATTATAGCAAGTCCACTATAGAGAAATGATGTCATCCTGCCGATAGGGGCATCAGATCAGAAAAAGCTTCTTTGTGTCATATACAGGTTATATAAAAACAAAGAATTATGTCATTTAATTTGAAGCTCTTGTTGATCTAGTGTGTGTTTAAATAGTTAGACATTTTGGGAAATACGCTATCACTTTCTTGCCGAGTGTTAGAAGAAGCGGTGTGTTAAATGTCGTTCAATTTGGAGGACTTGTTTTGTCGACAGTGATTTATGGTGTTATTGTATTGTGAGCTGCCATATGATTCCCACCACTTACAAGAGCATTAGCTATTAAGTGAGATGATTCAGAGGACTGCAGATGTATTGCGCTTTTGAACTTTGCGTTTATTGCATCAGCTGGTTCGCTATTTCAGTACAAAGTAGGTCCAAAATGCATATTAGAAAAAGGAATTAAACTGGAGACAATTATACTTAATTTTCAGACTAGACTCATTTACAGTGCCTGCAGGGGAGATGACTGACCCTGTGACTCCAGTGGCCATCTTATTAAAGCATCATTTCACTTCATGTTCAGTGAGATTGCACATTAATTTTACAAATCATGACTGCTCTGTGCACACACTATCTACAAATCTTAGGTACCCCTGAAAGTTAACTATACAAGCAGGAGCTTCATTTCCACATACTATTACCTCTGGCATTGTTACAGTGTGTTACCCCAGATATTCACCGGATGCAGCTGTGTTATGGTAGTGCCACAGCTCCATCACGTCTCCAATGTCTCCAGGAAGCAGAGCGTCTAAAGCAGTCTGTTCTTCAGCGGACATTTCCAATATAGTTTTGAGGGGTTTTCCCTGTATTTTTCATGTTTTACAGGCATACTGAATAAACATGTGCAGCTCATTTAGATGGGGTAACATATGATGTGTCTTTTCTTATATACTAAATATTAATTTGAAGTCAAGTATCAATTAATGCAAAAACATTTTCATATAGGAGAAAAAGAGCTGCGTATATTAGCTGCTGCTCGCACACTGGATAAAATGGACGCCAGATCATTGGGCATTTTCCTAAAGGGATATTTTGACAGATACCGTGTCATCACACTGGGAAATAAAACAAGGGAACCAACACTACACATGTATTAGGTAGGTCACAAGTGTATTTCTTTTTAATCACCCCCCACCAAACTACGTAATGCAGAATGACGTCAAAAGAAAGTTGGAACAAGTAGTCCCACATCACTGCTTTAATAAAGATTTATGTCTCATCATCTCTCTTTTTGAAAGGTGACAGTTGGGGGGGGGGGGGGGTTATGAAGACAGCAGGATGCTACACCATGATGTTTCACAAGAATAATCTCCCTAGAAGATTAAACAGCAGTTTGAAAGATCATTTTAACAGGGAAGGGGATTATATGTCGAAACAAACCCTTTCAGTTAACATTGTAAACTGCTGGCTAAACCTCAAAGGACAGAGAGAAAATTAATTTCAGATGACCTGTTTGGTTTACATCTGTGCACAGTCGACAGAGCTGCGCAGGCAGCAGGGGATTGGAAGAGACGGATAGAAACCCTTGGGCAGTACACATCTGTATGACACTGCCTTGCATGAAAATTGACTGAAAAATGTGGATCAAATGGTATGCATCATGGGCCAACAGACTGACAATATGCATGCACTTGCTTGGAGATACTACACTCACACACACACACACACACACACACACACATGAATAGACCCTCTAGCCAAGTAATGTGGATATATATGATTGTCTGCATGCACTTAGATATACAGTTCAAATGTCGCATCATAAAAAGGAAGCTACTCATACACCTACACACACACGCACATACCTATACATAAGAACACTCATATACACACAGCATTTCACTCACTCTCATGCAACTCCATGTAGTCACACACTGACTCACTGACACACTCATGCATAGAAGCCAGACTCCGAACACCCATAGGACTATAGCTACAGGCCAAATGTGTTTAGTGACTCCTTTTACTCAGACGCCTTTCTGCGTGATATGGCGGCTAATGCGATATAATTAAGACCGCATTGCACAGACACATTTTGAGGGCTGACACACAACTAGAGGGCAAAACAGTCCCTTTATTCCAAACACAGAGAAACGCTGAGGGGACTGAGGTATAAATGGATTTAGAGCAGCGAGGAATATGTTGTCGATGCAAATCAGCAGCGGAGGTAGACACAAGTGTGGAGGGGGAAAGTACTGTATGGGTGCCTGAGTGCCTGCTTCACATAGATAAATGTCATAGCTAAATACACAGTCCAGCCTACTTTATTTTTTAACACCAGTTTCCAACTCCAATTAGTGCCAGAACTTTAACTTAATTAATCAATTAGTCGATCGAGAGTTTGCAGCTGACCAAATGTGAAGATTTTCCACTCTTCTCTTGTTTATGTCATTCTAAATGTTGTACCTTTGTACTGTAGCTGTACAGCAATTTAAACATGTCACTTTGGGCTCTGAGAACTTATATAATATTGTAAATGCTACATATATATATTCTATTATTCATATTTTATGTTTGTGTGTGTATACGTGACACAGAAGAATACATAACAGAATGCATTATGAGATGCAGCCCTAATTTCTTATGTAATCACTTCATGGCAGGGTGTTTTCAGCTTTAAATCTTAATGTGGTAGTAAATTCAACACTAGAGATACCAGGTGACACGACGTAAACTTTTTCTTTAAACTTTGTCAGTTGAATATAGCCCACTTGGTGGCTTTCACTGTTTTTTGTTGTTCGTACAACTCTTCTTTTCAAAATATAAAGGATGGCATGCAGTGCTGCACAGGGAGAGATATGTGGTTGTGCCCAAATAGAGATATGCAGTACTGCTGTCATCTCTCCTTTTAACTCCAACCAGTGCCTCTCATCTGAGTTGGCAACATGTCGAGGAGCCCATCAAGGTACTCGTGACCTTTTTCATCATCCAGATCTGACTGCATAATAAAGCTGCATTTAGAAAATTGCATACAAAGTTCACCTCAGTTCAACTGTGATGTGTTTATTTGAGAACATGCATCACAGTGCTTTGGAGTCGTATCTCAAGAACTCCTAAACTGCATTTTAATATATTTTTTCCCCTTTATGTCTGCCTTCCACTTCTGCCAGAGTGGAGAGCCTGTGGGGGGAAATATCTCTGAATCTCTCAAAAGGGAATTTCAGTTTTGAGACTTGATACGACCCTTAGTGACTTTGCACAGGATCGAAGGCATGGAGAACTCATCAAATGGAGTGTTCAGAAATGTTAACAAGGTGCACAAGAGGTTTTGTTTCAAGTTTAAGTTTTTTATTTTATTTTATAAAAACAGAATTGTGGATGCAAAAACTTCTATAATTCAATATCACATTTCGATACAGAGACAAATATAGCAAACACATGGAATTATTAAGTCTGATCTTTCAAAATGTGGTTACATTAAGTCCTTTGGAGATATATCCCTTACAAAAAAACATAAACTTATTTACTTCACTGTTCCAAAACTGACTCATACAATTTCTGATCTCTTAACCCTAAAGTTGTGTATTGTTGACCTTCAGCTTAATCTACTTTCACCTTGATTGAACAGAAGTTGAATGTGATGCTGTTAGTTTTAAGCTTAGGTAGGCAATTTGAACATACACATTGCAAAACCTCCCGCCTCTCTCTCTGCTGCCTTGTAACACTCCACTAAGCCCCTCCCACCAAATGATGCACCAAACATGCACCCGCATTTTGCTGGAATATGAAGTGGAACGTCAAGTCTGTCAGTCACTGCAACTAACGTCTGTTCTACTCGGCTAGTTATGTCTGACTCAGAGGTAAGAAACTGGTAATTTGTGAGAGAAGAAGCTTCTAAATTGTGTTTTTGTGGTTGTCTTCTCTTCTTGTCTTCTCTCTAGCTAATTGCCTCATATCAGTTTCACCAACTATTTGTACAGAGTCACTATGATTGGCTGTTATGTGCTAGCTAACCCTGATTGGTTGTTGATCCATTAAAAATGTTAAGCTAAATACAAAATGACAGCACTCACAGACACTTTCTTCTTAAAGAATGGTCAAAACTGAGCTATTTTAATCAACATTATGAAATAAAATTGCCTAGTGCAGATTTAAAATAATGTGGTAACAATGATGGATACCATAATGATTTTATAAGGATACAAGTTTATGTTCATATATATTAAATATCAATTTAATAGCATTACTGACATATAAACTAAAACTGACTAAAAAAAGCCAAAGAAAGTTTGCATGAGTCACAAAGTCAGTCCCTTATTTGTTAGTCAATGGCATAGCTCCAGGCTATTAGATGAAAGCACTGGATGTTGCATGTCTAACTTTGGTAGAAAATTGTTTTTATTCATAAATATTTAATGTACTTCCATGCATTAAATGATAACAAATGCTAATTCAAATAAATTGTTATTCTTCCTTCAAGGTTTGGGTACGCAGACTGTCACTATCTCCAAAAGCAAGAGAAAGGAAAGGGTAGATGTCCACATTCCACCCAAGACAATATCTGTAGGCCAGTCTGCCTCATCACTTTTTTCCTTCAGTCATCCATCCATCCCTTCATTTAATATTATTCCTTTCCTGTACTCATCTTAATTCTCTAACTTTAGCCCTCCTCTGTGACTTTCCCCTCCTTTCCTACATCCATTAATTTGTCCATCTCTTCATTCAGTCCACCCCATCTTTCTTTTTATCAATCTATTCTTTTGATCACTTCCTAAATGTGTCCATCCTCTTTCAGCCAATACATGTATCCTCCCATTCTGCATCCATCAGCCCACCCCCAAACCCCCCCCCGCTCACCTGCATCTGTTATTCCACATAGCCCTATTATCATTTCAAAGAGGCACAGTGGGCTCTTGCACAGAGAAGCCCTTCCTTGAAGTAACATGTGGATTTCAAATCAGGCTTCTCATGAACAGTCAACTAGGGACTGGCCAGTTCTTCATGAAAGATGCAACAGGAAAGGACACACAACACCGACAGCTTGGTGCAGCACATGACGGTGCCAGCCAACTCTCCAGCAAGACCAACAGTGAATTAACCCCACACATTCTGACTGAAGAGGGGGTTCATGTGCAGTACCAATGTGTTTTAAAGGCAGAAGATGTGAATGTGAAATGTGAATATATAAGGTACACCATTACTCTTGGGAAAATATATGACTTAGACTGCACTAGTTGACAGTCTGAAATCATAATTATTTTCATATGTAATGTTAAGTTTTCTTTTACCAGGTCTTGTTAAAAACACCACTGCAGCTATCTGGAGACAAATGCAAGTTGGTCTCTGCTGAACTCAATTAAACTAGTAAATTTAAGGCCATCAGGTGTTTTCTATGTGTTGCCTAATTAGACCTACTCTCTGTCCTTTCAAGTTGTGAGCCTGAGCAGAGGGCTGGTCGGCCTCAACAAATGAAAATACCTGGAAGGGTTTGGAGGGCCTCAAAGGACAATGTGTGCTGTTTGCAGTGCTTATTGGTTGCTTGCTTACTGAAATACTAGATGTTTTAGTCTACTTCAAGAAGTTGTAACACTTTCTGTTGTCTCATGGTCATACCCAACTGACTTACATTACATACAACTAACTTACTAACTTTAAATTACACTAAAGGGATTGAAAGATGTCACAAGTTATTTATTTATCTGACTATTGACAGGACGGCGTCATGGTTCTTTATCATCATTACAATAATAACCACTTGGTTTTGGTAGAGGAACTATCGTGGTCATTGTGAAAAGAGACCAACACTGACTGGTTGTAGGAAACAGGACACAAACAGCGGTCTTCCTTCTGATGTTTTGTTGACCCATCAGTCCATCCACCGCTGATTCTTTTGCTTTATAAAAACGACAACAACTCTTGTCGGGAACAAAGGACAACGTAGCGTGACAGCCACTAGAGGCCACAGGAGGCCTTTGTGACTTGAATGTAAACAAATGTCATTTTAGGGCACTTGCGGAAACGGCTGCTGCCCTTGCGGACACTCTCCACCAATATCATTCAGGCCGTAATGGGGGGTATTAATGTGTAGCAGGGTCTTGTCTTGCAGAGGTCAGTTTTCTGGTAGGAAAACACACATCATGCCATGTGAAATATCACATAATTCTTCCACAAAATCATACACCCAAAAGTGCTGGGTGCTTTATTCACACACATAAATATATAGCGATGACCCACAGGAAAGACCCCGACGACTGTGGCTATTTTGACATATTTGCATCATTAGGTTGTGTGACCCCCTTTTCCCAGTAAATGACAGTGTTGATCTTGACAGCACGAGTGTGTGACTGACATATGTAGTTGGGCCCTGAGGTTAGCTTTATGACCCTGTGCCTCGTCACATCTTTGTCATCCCTTGCAGCATGCTGTTTGTGTGTTTGCATACATAAAATGCCCCAGTGTCATTCTGTATACAGCTGGGAATACGACTCGGCTCAGTTTGCTTCAGAGAATCTGCACAAAGTGTTCAGAGAAATTGCCAGCATGCTACGACAGCAGGCAGAATTATAATAGCAGTATAATTTATTTTTTTCTGGTTTTCCATTTATTTTTTTCTGTTGACTTCACAGCAATGTGGAAGGGCTTGTGGGTAAAAAGAAGACTATTCAAACACTCACACACACTGCTGGGCAGGTGTAGGTCAATGAGAAACAAGATTGGAATCTTTGCATGTCACATCAGAGTGACAGCCACAAAGGACGCGTCAGCAGTGTCCGCATTCGTCAACCAATGACATTTAACTGAGCTGCAGACAGATTGGGATGACCCCTAACTTCACACGCGCACACCTTTTGCAAACCATTACGTACACATGGACACCCATCCGCTGTCCCCCAAGGGCTCTTTTCACACTTCCACTCTCCTCCACCTCGATACCATTTTGTTTAGTTTCCGGGTGCTCAACTCTCACCTCCCAGGAGAGGATGCATCCTTTTATTTGTCTTTTTTTCTCCTTCCTATTCATCCTACTGTATCTGTCCTTGTGGTCTAACCTTAATTTCCCGTGTGGGTGGCAGAAGAAGAAAAGTAGCCGTGCCAAATTCCTTATTTGTGGTCTACTGTGTAGCAGGATGAAAAACATGTTTCATCTAAAAATAACTGAAACACTAAAATTTCATGCCTCAATACAAGATAGATATGACACCAGAGTTCACCTGCACACACAGAGTCTCAATCCGGCTGTTACTGTAAGAGAAAAAACAGTGGAATTATCACTTATTTACCTCTGAATATGCACATATGTTCATGCAAACACATATACAGTTCTATTCGTATTTTAACAGCCCAAGCACACACTCACCAGTTCTACTCATGGACATGTTTGTTGTTGGCAAACATCTTCTTCCCATTCTTCAAAACCTTTCGATATTATAGTTCAGTTCCAGGTGGTTGTGACTACTTATTATATTGCTAAATTTGGAAAAGTGACAAGAATGTGTCTCAGATTCATTTCCTCATTCCCCTATTGCAAACCAATAACGACTAAACTAATTATTTCCTGCACTTCATCACAGAACAAAGCAAGACTGCCTATTGTCCCTGTTCTTTTTGTAGTATTTTTGTTATCAAAACCTCTTGCAATTTATATCCCAGTGAAACTCAGTTCATGGAGATTTCTAAAGCTGGAGATGTGCACAAACTGCCCTAATATGCAGACAACTTCTTGCTTCATGTCCACAAGTTTCTTTATCTGCTTCTATGTGTTTTATTTTCAACATAAATGCTGTGATTGAAAGGCAAGAATTCAAGGCGCTTATTTTTGCAAAGCTATTGGAAGGATTTGCCTTCTAACTTTCAACATTATTTTTGAACAGCTAGTATTCATATAGTGACCATCAGCTGACTCCAGCAGACAAAGAAAAACCTTCGTGGGTGAAAAAGCTTTGTGCTCGTACTACCTGTTCTTCTTCTAAAACTGTTCACATATAAAAAGGACACAAAACTTCTTAGACCCTCAAATTCTGGGTAGAGTTTAGTTTAGAACAACAAACCAGGCTTTTATTAGTGTAGATCAATAGATCAGAACTATATATTCACACTATTACTGCAAGATTGTGCTTCAAATTTGGAAGATTGGATCTTTTAGGGATCCATTGATGGTGTTTTCACTTTCTTCTCTATGCTTTTTGGATATTTACGGATTAGACATAAAGCTCAAATCAACCTGGTCCTCACTTACCGGGAAGAAGACCTGCAGCTCAAACCAGATTATGACACTTCTTCTTCTCTAGGGGATGGATGTGCTTTTAGGACCCCTCTAAATCCAACTCCTCGGAAAGCAATATTTGAGGTACCAAATGTTCCACACTAAGAATGAAACACTATATTTTCTTTGCTTCTCTGATTGCCAGAAGGCTGATTATATTAAAGTGGAAAAATGAAAGGCCACCCGAGATCTGATGCTGTGCGTGAAGTCAGAGATGGTCAGATTTACTTTAAAGGGCTCTGGTGACAGATTTTTATAAAAACCGACAGCCAATCATCACCTATGTCAAGAATCTTAGGTTGGATAACTTACTGTAGAGTGTTTGGATGTTGCCAAGTGCAGGAGAATACTCCTGAGTACAATGGGATGTTTATCAAAACAGACATTCTTGGCAAATATGTTATGTGCAAAATGTTTTCAGACTATTATTATTTTTCTGTTTCTTTCTTTCTTTTCCTTTCTTTGAATTCCCAAGAAAAGAGCACATTGTAGGTGTAGTGCGTTACAGCAGCGTTGTGGAGAATCCAGGTGAGTAGAAAGGACAAAGCCGACTACATCCTGAGGAGGCTCGGGTCATTTGATGTGTGCAACAGGCTGCTCTGCATGTTCTATGATACGGTGGCGGCCAGCGCACACTTCTGTAACCGTTGCATCTTACTGAGCACTCCTTTGTACCATGGAGTGTATATAAAGATGGACGGCATGACAGGGGTAAATAGAGAGCTACCTACCTACCTAGACAATAAATAGAGGAGGACCCTGTCATCCATTTGACCAAATGAAATTCAGTGTCATAACCAAAAACACCCATTTATCTTTTGATGTATACCAGCAGCAACAAAGACATAAACAACTTTAATGGTGAGTTGTCTCAAAGCAATCAGATCTTGTCATACAAGGCTATGTTGCTGTCAAACAGTACAGTGTTAATCTGTCAAACACAGATTAGCTTTTAAATGACATTTTACAGCTCAGAGAGATATTATAGTTAATAGAAGTGTTTTTTTATCAGCATACAGCAGGAAAGGTGAGTTCCTGCTCAACAGGAGAGAGACCCAGCTGTTTTTCCTTTCTTTCTCATGTCGTGCGTCTGTGTGAGGTTTGTTTTTTGTAGCTTAAATGGATCTTTGTGCTGGATAGTTCCACTGAGATCAAAGATTGCATTTTCAAGGAAGACCTGACAGCGACAGTAGCAACACACGTAGTCAGACAGAACAACAGTAAAAAACATTTCTGCAGGGAGGGAGTGCAGGGACACTAACAAATGAAGCTGCAGGATTTCTTTTATCCTTAAATTTACCTGAAAACCTACTGCCAAACTTTTCAGATAAGTAATATAAATCTGAGCAGCTTAAGTGCACATATGCCTTTGAACAAAATAAATCAATGTGGACAGTAAAAACAGTACAAAGTGATAAAAGTGATAGGAGATAATGATGTGATCTTCTCTAAAATGATTAGAGGCCAGGTTTTTGACAAACCTGTTCTCATTTCTATGTAATATAAATATTTTCTAGATTTCGCTTTTGAGTGCGTATGATAACCCATATTTGATACATCTGTATAAAGATAAAAAGGAGAGGGAGTAGGGCACATAACTAACCAGAGGCAAAGAGAAAGATGCTCAGGGCGGAGCTGCAGAGCGCCCTATATGAGCCTTATTTGAAATGACATTACTGCCATCACTGCCTGATAGAATTGATTTTCTCTATCTCATTTTATTTCTCCATCTGTTCTGGTACTGCCCTCTCATATACAGTATATGTACGCGCCAGAGCTACGGGTCCATCTCTGACCTCAACAAGTCATAAATCGGCTTATGCTTTGGCCAATCTGTGAGCCGCAGCTCGCAATCCTGTTTCTGTGTCAGATAATACGCACTGTCACTCTCCCATTTATTATATGATATGAAATGATATTCAAACGCAGGCAAGCCTAAAAACAATATGTTGCCAAAGCATCTGTCAGGAATATACCAGAGCCAGTCAAAAGTTTGGGTTGTGTTTTTATTTTTTGGGGGACTCTAATAATTCTCCCTCCATCACAATACACATTTTAATGTAATTTAATTTAATTTGTGTGGCTTGCAGTATTAAAAAATTAAATTTAAGAAGTTCAAAATCAGTGTCTCTTTCCAGAAACGGTGTCCATGTAGGCTTTGCTGTGTGCTGCTATTTCTTTAAAAAGTACAGTAGCTTCAATGGAAACTGCTCACAGTCTATGGATTGGGGAAATATGTTATTGTCATTTGGGTGATTCTACATTTTAAATAAAATAGCATGACAGTGCAGTGTTGACATAACATTAATCTTCATACAGCCAGGCTTTTGAATAGATTACAGGCTCTACTTTATTACATCAGTTTTTGATAACGTAAATGGAGCTCATAGTGCAAATTCAGGCAGGACATTGAAATCATTAGCACCACCCACATCAGCAAAGCATCAGCTGGTCTCCCAGCGCACACAACTACAGACCTACTCACACATCCAAGAGGTCAATTTAAACATTTGTCTCCATGTAACTGGGTAATTGTTCCTCCAGAGTTGTAGAGTCTGGATCTATGGCTGCACCTGCGGCCCCCGTGTTCCCGTCCAGCAGCCGCTGCTGCTATTCCTGTAATTGCTGTTATTATTAGAATTACTATTATATTGCTATGAGCATTATTTTTATTAATGTTAACATCAATACCATTACCACAACTATTACTTTACATCTCTATGTAGAACTGTAATGTACTACGTTCTCCTTCCCCCTGCTCTCTCTCTTGTCCCCCCCCTTCTCTTTCAACCCAACCGGTCAGGCAGACGAGCGCCCACCTCGAGCCTGGTTCTGCTCGAGGTTTCTACCTGTTAAAATAGAGGTTTTCCTTTGCCACCATTGCCCAGTGCTTGCTCATGGCAGGAACCGTTGGGTCTCGATCTGCCTTATAAGAAAAAGTACCCTGAGATAACTTTGTCACAGTACAGCCATGTATAAACAAAACTGAATTGAATTGAAATGAATATGCTGCTGCTCACCATTTTTCCAATGTTTTTCACATTTTTGATCTACAGTGTGTTCATAGTTCTCTTTCCCTGAGAGGTCTGTTATATAAACCAGACCGAATAAGTGTCTATTTTTAGATTGTGCTGAAGTTGCTAACCTAACTTGTTTTTTCCTTTGATTTCTCTACATAACAACACTAAACCCACAACTTACCACCATGACATGATCATTTCCATGGAGAGATAGTGTCAGGCTTTTCCTCCAAGTGACTGTGACACTGAAATGATAGGGCAGTGCGCGAGCTTAGACATAGGGTAGTGGGCCTGGAACTGCATATATCAACCCAAATGTTTGCTCTTGCTGTGGGGGGATATGACTGAAATGCCCCGAGGAGATTCAGCAGATTTGATAAAAGAGGGAGTTTAAGCACACAGGCTTTAGTGTGAAATCCATGCTTCGTACCTCCCAGAAGGCAGACGGAGACAAAAAATTAAAACGGTTTCCACTGCCAAAGTGATATGCAGTGTGGTTGTGCAACAGAGAGAAACATGGAGGTTTAGAGAGAGAGAGAGAGGGTTGAAAGAGAGATAGAGAGAGATGAAGTTGTTTTCAAGAGAATCAAAGAGTGAAGGGGTTTTTAAACTTTGTATTTTCCTGCTCTTTCTGCTGCGGAATTAAGATGCTTTTTAAATTATTTATGAAAGAATCATTTATTCGCTAATATTTACTCTGGTATCTAAAGTGAACACTTGATCATGCAGATATGCTCAGTAATATTATGAAACAATTTACACGCCAAACACACCGGTTAGTGTCCTCATAATCATGCTGGACTCTTCCTGTAGCTCACGTATAAGAGGTGCTTCACTTTCACTGGATGTGACTTTCAGTCAAATTATTACTAATTATGTTAATTCAGATTTTCTACTTGAAAACAGTCTCCAGTGCAGATCCAGTGTGTTGCAATCCACCCCGGGGCTGTAGCTGTATAGAATCTGCACCATTGTCATAAAGATAGATGAGGACGACTGTGGCCACAGAGCACATTGTGTTGTTTCTCTGATTAAGATGTTAGCTCCCAGCAGCTCATGCTAAGTAAATAATAGGCTTGCTTGCTAAAAACAGGATTTGGACTTGTTAGATGGCATTGATAAAATCCAGTGTTACCGTAGGCAGGGCTAATCCTTGATAATGTGTTGATTGCTGAGAAGGCAACACAATATGAGGGGTCTTAAAGCAAGACGCTGTTCTCTCTGTGTCTCCCTCTGCTCTTCAAACACATTTTCCTGCTCCTTCCCTTGTGTTTCAGACAAGTCAGCTGCACTAGCCCATGTTGTGATGTATTATTTATTCATGTACATGATATGAAACCATGGCATGCTGTAGGGAAACAGCTGAGTGAACGTTTAGGCCTGCACAATCCTGCATGTACATGCTATTGTAGTGAATAGTAGTGTATAGTATAAACGTCAACTGAGTTCAAATGTGTCTTTTCCTGAAAAATGCTTAATTATTTGGATTTAAACCTTAAGGTGACATTGTCCAGGATTAGCACAATGCAATTAAACCACACCACAAACTACAGCCTCTAAAATGACCATAAAGTTAAATCAACAACTCTCAAACAAACAGAACATTTTAACCTTCGTGAAGGTGGGATTTATTGGTGGACTGCATTACTTTATGTGTGTTACTGAAGACAGTCTTTTGCAAATTTGAAATACATTTACCAGGCAGGGAAATAAAGTGTAACGACTTACTCAAACTCAGCTATAACCCTCTCTCAGCAATTTTTTTAAATGCATTGATTAAGGGAACAAAAACTGCAGGAGGTGCGGCCTCGTGGCTAAGTAGTGTGTGGGTCAGGGGATACGTGGGAGACTGACTGACACTGATTAGAGCGCATTAACTTTGTTTTTGACATTAACATTAAAAAAAAAATTCATGACGTAGTTAAATCCCAACTGGTTGACTCGATGTCAGCGTTGGCCTTGCAAGGATCAGGGCTGATTTAAAACAGTAGCCTGCTGACCCATTTTCAACCCATGAAATGCCTTTTTTTATAAATTGGTAAGAAATGTCAATATGAACACCAGCATTGATGTGTTTCATCACAGTCCAGACAATCACCCGTACTTGGACAGTCACACAGTTCTGGCCAATAGGAAACCAACACATACTAATTGCCAGTTAGGGAGCCTGTCAGTCATCTGGATACGCCGCCTGAACCTAATTTGCATAATTTCCCATATATCCTGCCAGCCGGCACTGGATAACACTCAACGGCCGAAGCGGAGATTGAGTTTATGTTGTCACATTTGACTTCAATTTCCCAGTTTGAAATATTCTCATCTTCTTGTGTCTTGTTTGCATTTGAGCCCCCATGAGTGAATATGCATGTGTGTGTGCGTGTGTCAGTGTGTGTCAAAGTGTATATACCACAGTGACTAGTGGCTAATAATTGAGAGGAGGGGGCTAATAACACTGCTGTCAGACAGTCCTGAGTGGACTCATTATTAGTGCCTTCTTACACTTGCTAAATGTTGGGTTATACACACACACACCCTTATACACACCCCATTCTAAGTTGTTGTTGTAGAAGGTAGTAAGGGAAAGATGAAAGGAGGACGCTGGAGGAAACAGAGGAGGAAGTGAACAAACTGAGTGATCAAATTGACTCTGGGCATGTTTGTGTGTGTGTGGTTCAACTCGTCTAGCTGTGTGTGACTTGCATAAGTTGTTGAATTATGAGTCTGCTGTCGTCGGAGTGTGTGGCAGATGCCTGCAGATGCAAATGTGCCCTATGCTATTTTTTTTGCGATTTGACAACTGCAACAAAAGCATGTGCCCCATAGCCCCCTGTCTGCCTATCAAATCATGTCACCTCATTCTTCCCATGTGACCTTCAAACCACTAAATCACTGTCACCCCCGACTGTAACAAATGTTTATTTAGACACACAACAATAGCTGACAGTGATGGCTGCACCATCACAACATAAAAGAGAATGAACCAATATATATATACACTACCGTTCAAAAGTTTGGGGTCACCCAAACAATTTTGTGTTTTCCATGAAAAGTCACACTTATTCACCACCATACGTTGTGAAATGAATAGAAAATAGAGTCA
>JAVQJL010004923.1:0-13166 GCA_036024295.1 Nannoperca obscura
GAAGTCCCTCCTCTGTTTGTCAGAGTATCCCGCCTTCAGACTCTTGATGGCCACGTAGATCTCCCTCTTTCCCTGAACACGCAGCCGACCACTGCACACCTCCCCAAACTCTCCTGCACACACGCACACGCACACGCACACACACACACACACACATACACACATACACACACACACACACACACACACACACACACACACAGAAAAGGCATGATAAAATTAAATGAAAGATAAGAGCTTGTATGACTGATGGATATCTGAGCTCTTATCTGTATTTTTTTGTTGTATAATATCTAATATTGATTCTAAATTGCCTCCAGATTTTTTTATTACCAAAATTATGTAATTTCACAGATGGTTACTGTTCAGTGCCAAAAGTAAGGAAAATCTTCCGTGCATGCAAACATGACTCAAATTAATTCAAAAAAATCAACCACAGCTTAAATAATTAGAATTTAATCTAGCAAAAGTTTTACTGTTGAGTTATTAATATAGTCTACTGCTGTTTTACTGGCAACTTACCAGCTCCAATGACTCTCTCTATGCGAATATTGGAAGCATCGATCTCTTTGGCAAAGTCCCTGACAGCCTGGTTGGGGTCTTCGTATGTGTGAGGATGGATGTAGGTCCTGCTGCCTGGAAGCTTGACTGGATGAGTGGAAAAGTTGATAAATGGGGAGGGATAAATAAAAAAGATAAATGGTAAATCTACTGAAATATGACCAGCTTTTGCAGGCTGCATGGTATTATATTTATTTTAAGTATTAATAGGGTATTGATTCCTCTAGGGAAGAAGGAGCTGAAACTGATTGCTACTCAGATATTTCCGTGTGTGAATACGTGTTGAAATAGGAGCTTGAGCGTGGGTGCTCTCTTTGAGTGACATTACAAATGATTACATAATTAAACACATAACTACTTTGTTAGCAATGGTGTTAAAATGACTCATAATTTTCACAAGAACTGGCTGCTTCACACTGCCAGCAAACATTTGTGCGAAAAAGTGTGAAACAATATAGTTTATTCAGCTGAGACTGCTACAAAGTTGGAGACTTATGTACAGTAGCTGTGTGCTGTTCTGTTGCACTGTACTGTAACTGTGTGAGTTATTATGATACATGAAGGTATGCAAATATAGCATGATTGAATTTTTTTTAGCTTTTGCTCCTGTAGTGTTCAAATCAATAAAATAGTCCTCCTTCTGTTTTTTGTTTATAGCCATAAATACAGGCAGTGATGTGATTCATAGCAGGCGGGTGTGAAGTTTTGGTTTGAAGACAAGTTATTTGGTGTGTGTGTGTGTGTGTGTGTGTGTGTGTGTGTGTTGGGGGCTTACATAAGCATTTACTTCCATTTAAAAATACATCATTGAGTTTGACAAACAAAACCAAAATGCATTTGTATGCGTTGTGCTATAATGTTACTGAACTTAGTGATGAATTTCACCAATCACATGATAACAAACTGAAACATTCCCATTGTTGTAGCAACAAACACAGACATTTCTATAAATGTGTGTGTGTGTGTGTGTGTGCGTTTGTGTCTTAAACCTCGGCCATGTTGGAACTGCATCTTCTCTTCATCAGGGTCCTGCTTGGCTTTGATATATCCACAGTGCCTGAAAAAGAAATGCACGGCTGCATTATGATCCTGTATATAACCCTGTTTATATAGTATAGACTGTTTACCCACCACACAGATGCCAGTATAGCTTTTTAGCACATGGATGGGTCATACCCTTGAGTGCAAATTTGAAATTGCACACAGGTGTTTTGATATATTAAAATATATTTCCAGGAAAATCTCATGATGCTACACTGTGCACAGCCTATAGCTGTGTATGAACAACTAGATATGTCCTGTTGTCTCTGTACACGTACCTCTCTGTAAAAAATTAGCCTGGAGGAAAAAACAAACAAACAAACAATTTATTTTTCTCTCTGCTTCTACCTGTCAATTCCACACTTCCCTCTAAGCTGTTATAAGCCTGTGGTTGAGTGAACAAGTAAGTAAGAATGTGTGTGTGTGTCATACATGTCCCTACAGAAGCAGATCTATGCATAAAACATTTTAAAAACATCTTTACCCATTTAGGGACCCCTCTGGCTGTTAACCACTGCCTTCAGTATTACCATGGGTCACACACACAAACACACACATTTATGCCTTCTTCCCGACCCCCCATGCACACATGCACACACCCTACGGCGTGGGTCAGTCTAAAGATCAAGACAAAATATTGACGAATTGATCACAGCGATCCTGCCGTCCAGCTGTGAGGAAGTGTTCGACTTATTCTGTTTTACAGACCTCACAGGGGGATGC
Organism: Nannoperca obscura; assembly: GCA_036024295.1. Classification (NCBI taxonomy): domain Eukaryota; kingdom Metazoa; phylum Chordata; class Actinopteri; order Centrarchiformes; family Percichthyidae; genus Nannoperca; species Nannoperca obscura. Next base: position 2,326 of record JAVQJL010004923.1, read on the forward strand.
TGCGAGAGAGAGAGAGAGAGTGTGTGTGTGTGTGTGTGTGTTTGTGGGATGTTGGGAGTATCATATGTTTGTGTCAGCGTATTTCCTTTCCACTTTGTTGAGCTTTCGTCTCAAACAGTGTTTAACAGCCCTAATCACCCATAATGCTGTCTCTGAGATATACTGCACTTTTAAATTCAGCACAAACATTTAGGACAAAAAACATAAAATGTTGAAGCAGCTTCGTATAACGAGGTACTAAGCATGACATAAATACTACACGGTCTCCTCTCCTCTCCCTTTTCTTCTCCTATCCCATCCTCCTTGAGTGTTGTACAGGTAAAGCATCAACCAGTCAGTATGTCTGTCCATCATGAAGATAAATTGATTTGGGCTTAGAGCCAAGAGTAACTGGGAATCAGCAGCACAGACTGGATGTGATTTAAGGAAGCAGAGTGGAGGAGGCCAGAGGAGAAAAGCAAACCGAAAGAAAAGAGCCAGCAAAGATTTAATAAAGAAAAGAGAGAGGGGAAGTTAGAGAAAGACAAAGCAGTACAAAAATAATAAAAGGGAAGAATACTGAACGGAAAAGAAACATTTTGACTAAAACTGAGAGAAAGGTAGGGTCTCGCTAGACTCAGTAAATCTTAGTCATTTGGTGTTTAATCCTTGTGTTGATTTTACACAGCTGAATGCATGGTATAACCCAGACATCAATAAGCCATCTTGGGAATACACACACACACAAACATACACACTCACACACACACACACGAGGATATAGACTGGTTGCTGGTATTTGGGGATAAAGAGAAGGGGGCATAATGTTCTTATGAAAGGGAAGTCTGGGCCCCACCTGGTTATCAGCTGGGCTCAAGCCAGTCAAACACCAAGGGACTATCATTACCCCCTTGACACACACTCACACACACGCACAGCGCTTTGGGGCATGTGTTTAGAACATATGGGGAATGGGGACATGGGTCACACCTCTGCTCCAACTGTGATAATCCGGTGGGAGTGTACACACACACACACACACACGCACACACAGTTCTGAAAAACACCAAACCCACGTTTCAAAACACTTTCCCATCACTGCTTGATGTGTATCTGTGTTAGTGTGTGTGTGTGTCTCCACGGGTGCATGGCTGCATATGCGAGTGTGTGTGTGTGTGTGTGTGTGTGTGTGTGTGTGTCTCTGATGGGAAATGAACACATTTCCATAGTAATTACAGAGCAACTCATTTCTCCTCTCCAGTTAGAAGTGTCATGAATCATTAGCGCTGCAGTCTTAAACATGGCACAAAACCTGACATGGCTGTGGCTTTTGTTTTCCCCTGACAGCTGTGTCTGTGTGTATGTGTGTTGGAAATTGATATTTTATTTATTAACTTCAACTAAATGCAACTGACCTGTAATTTATATATTAAAGGCTCTGGAACTGGACCCTAGAGGACAATGTGGAAGTCGTTTTCCTGATGTTGCAGGTACTTTTTTTTTATACTTCACATTGGAAACTGGAAACATGATTGTCATAGGGTAACCACACATTTATATGCATTATTCTTATTTCAGTTATTCCATGTTTAAACAATTAGGCTGCTTGTTCGGCACGTAGGCGATCCACTTTCCCAATTTCTGTCAAAAATATTCTGACTCTAAAAAATACATTTTTAAATTTTTATTTTTCTGGCTGAAGTGATATTTTAATCATGTTTTTCCCCTTTCTTTGTATACTCTCTTCATTGTTTCCTAGATACATTACGGATCACATGTTCATTAACAACTAATAGGCATCAGCAAATATGTTTTGTGTGAAACAATGCAGCCTGGACTATGTTTTCAATCAACAAGAGGAAACATTTACATTTAATGCATCTGCAAAAGATTCACTGTCCTTTAGATATCCACTCCTGTGATCTAAAGCGTGATTAACATTTTAATGTTTATGTTTAGACACTCTTGGTTTAGGTTAGAAAAAGATTGCAGTCTTAGTTAAATATTCTAAAAGTCAACCCTGACTTGCTGTTGACATTTAACCAGAGCATGATTTTCCCCTAACCATAACCAAATGTTAAACAGCGTGACGTGCCTCCCTCTGCCTGATACTGGTGTGGGCTTTGGTGTCCCGATTCAGGAACCATTAAGTAGAGTAGGGAATCAGGGGGGACCAGGATCAGGAAATTGTGCCTCAGTCCATTTTAGTGGCTTCACATTGAACATCCCTCTCTTCTTTTCTTTCCAGACCTCTACATGCTACTATAGTTTACCTTGAGGTTTTGTGTTTTTATTTGCACTCAACAGGCACTACACTCATCCATTTTCCAGAAGTACATATTTAAATTTATTTGAGCTCAAGTTCACAATAAATAAAATGTTGTGTCTCCTGTTTTTTTAGGCTATGCTAGACTGTTAGCTTAAACATAACGGAATGTGCAACATGGTCTCTGGTATCAAAGTCATGGGCTTTGTACACCAACTGTTTAGGAATGTCATGCTTCCTGGATTGGGAATAAACGTTTTCAGTGTTTGTAATCCAGGCAACAAAAAGTATTTTGCAAAGAGAATAAGTGGTATGTACATGTACGCAGCCAGGTACATATGTACATGTAGGAGTTATGGTTGTGGAATTTTACGTAATGTTTTTATGATTATTTATGTATATTTACCCAAAATGGCTTTATGCCCCCACATGCTTATGGTCACGACATAGCCTTGTTGCATGGCTAGTTATCTGTTATTGATTTGGATGCAGCAGGTTTTTACGTTACACTACGAGCCTTCATAGATTCATGAGCTTGAACAGACTTTATAATGAGACATAGTAGTCCTGCATTGCCAAAGCTGCTTCTTTATACTGCTGTACCGCAGTCTGAAAGTTAGCACTTTCTGTCACTGTGGGAGAAATCATTGTTCCATTTAGCTGTCACCCAATTGCACTATACTCACATCCCACATGCGCACACACACAGCTGTATAGACATGCAGATTTTAAAATACACACACCTTCACCAATCACGCAAAAACACACACTTTAATGGACTGCAATATCACTATCACACCCGGGCTCTCACCTTTCTCTCTGCCTCTCTCTGTTCCACTTCAGTGAGGACAACAGGCTACCCCTGTCCTCCAAAGCCACACACTCCACATTTGCATATCAATTTACTTTTTAATATAATACTCTGTCACTCGAGACCCATTTGTCATCCTGCTAGCAAGCTTCCACCTTCATAGAACTCCATCCATATATTATCACAGCTGTAACCCCTCCCCCATTTTCCTCTCTGTTCGTCTCCCTTACTGCCATTTATCTCTCTAGGATGTTATATTCTTTCTTAATTCTTCCTTTAAGTAAAACAATTCCCTTGTCCAATAACCCATATCCTCTTCTTCCTCCTGTTTCCATCCATTTATCCTCCCCCAACAGGCCTTGTCCTCCGCTCTCTTTTCTTTGTGCTTTTTCTTTTGGATAGAAATAGTGGGCACTAGGAGCTACAGAGAAAAAAAGAGAGGGAGAGAAGTGGAGAGGGAGATGGAAAAAGAGAGTGCTGACAGGCAAGAACGCACAATGGGGGTCCATGCCTGCATACCAACTAACAAGCAATCAGATGGAGGGGAAGAGCGAGGGGAGAAGGGGAGGCAGCCATAGGAATAGCATAAGGAGAGTGGACAGAAAGAGGTGCAGGGTTGTGTGCTGCAACAACAGGAACAACAAAATAAAGAGAGAGAAGAGAAAGAAGACATGTTATGAGAAGAAAGAGTGCTACATAGAAATGAAGCGAGTAAGGAAGCAACAAGGAGGAGATGTTAAATCTTTACAATAGGGATGCTGGCTACATGTGCAGGAGAGAAGACGATAAAGACAAGGAGGGATGCAGACATCGAATAATAATTGGATTAAGGATTAGGAAAGACAGTGCAACAACAACACTACAACAACACTATCAGCACAGAGTTCCACCTGAAGGAGGGTAAGAGGAAGGATACGAGAGTTGATGGACAGATTAGGAGCAGATGACAAAGAGAAGAGTGTCACTCAACTGTGTGGCTGCAGGACGTATCCTGAGAAAGAAAGAAAATGGACGAAACCACAGTGTAACAGTAAAGAAGAAGAGGAAACCAGTCAGTGGTAACCCAAATCTAGTAACATTGTGAGGAAAGAGTTTTCCTTTATTTAAAAAACCTTAAATAATCTTAACATCTGTCATATTCTTTTTATTTTAAACAACCCACTTAGACCCAATCAAGGAAGATGATTCTGTCCCAGCGTGCAGTCTATCACAAGGCTAACACAAGATGGGTGAACACACTCAAATACATTCACTCAAACAGTTGGGAGTATTCAGTCCACTTGACACTGGAAAGAAAACAGAGCATGTGGAGGTCAACTCACATGAGCACATGCTGAAAACTGAATGTCGGACTGTGCTTCTGAACTTAAGCCGTATGGTGAACCCTGTCCTCCAACACTTTGTTCTCTGTGAATCATATGAACTGCCCTGCCCATTTTGACATTTGCACTTGAAAGTGTGTACTTCATGTTATTGTATAGTTTGCTTTACATCTGTGACATTTTAAATTGTTATAAACTGGAACAGTCCACTTGACCAGTGTAATCTTTAAATCTTTATTGTTTATATTTCTCTTACTTATTCTTACTAGACTTTTTAGCCACCTTGCATTTCACTGCATGCATTCTGTGAGCATGTTGCAAAAGAAATCTTCAGACAAGTCAAACTGCAGGTGTTGCCTGTTGTGTATAAAAACATGTTGTGAATCAGCTTGACTGTCTAATCTTCTTAAAGGTTTACAAAATGTGCGACAAAGCAGGGCTCCTCCTATTTCCGATATTGTCACTATTATGCCAAGTCTTCATTTATTGGTGTATTAGCCTCAAGCTCTTTTACTGCTTCCATTTCTCCCTTAGTCTTACTCCCGGCTATAAAGAGAGAGAGACAACATTTACTACATTGAGTTTTACTTCCTCTGATAATTAACACCAGTACCCTGTCATTCTGCTGCAATTTGACTTTGCTGGGGCTGCTAAAGCTTGGCAGTGCAGTGTGGAATTAAGAGAATTACCCCTGTCGGATACAGGTGGTGTCATTATGTCACACAAATGCTATTGTAGTCTCTAACATAATGTATTTATAGCCTTAACAGCCTGCAGTTCCCAAATGTTCTCTTATAAAAAAGTCTCTTCTGAGCCACTTGAGTCCCCATCTGAATCAGAGAGGCAAAAGGGGAAAAGAAGAAAAACGTGTGGAGGCAGGAGGGTGTGAAGCAGGGGAACCAAGGGAGTGCAGATCTCTAACGCAAAAAGAAAGTGAGAGTGAGAAATGGGAAAATATAGAGATCACATAGTGACAGAAAAAAAGGGAGATACAAAGAGGAGATCAAACGAGGGGAAACTTTGGCAGGACAGAATCAAAGGATTGACTATGCACTAAAGGCAGAGGAAGGCTGAAGAGAAGACATAATGATGGTAGACGGTGGAATAACCTTTAAACAAAGTGGGACAAAATACACGGACCAAAGACGACTACAGTTGTGTGTGGATGCAGATAACCCGTTGGTGACAGAAGGAGAGACAAGAGATAAGAGAGATAGAGGCTGTTTGTCTTCATGCAAGTGTATAACCTTGGACTAACTTTAACGTGAGACGTGAAGAGAACTAATAAAGGGTGTGTAGTTCTGAGGCGTGTGGTATCGCCCAGTTTGTTTTATATGACTGGCCACCTTTTATAGGATTAGAGGCTAGCTGCTGGCTGGAAGACGGGAGTAGAAATTGATACACTCTGGGACAAGGAAGCCCCTCTCCTCTCCCCTTCTCTCCTGCTCTCTCCTTTCCTGTGCCTCCACATTATTTTCCAACTGCTAATCAGAATGACTAGAAAAAATGAAATCAGTAAATCATTCGTCACCCCTCTGGCATGACACGATGAAATGACACATCTATCCTTTCTCCACACGCCTCCTACCCCACCTCTCACACACACACACACCCTGCTGTGGGTATCTGCTCTCATCATTACTCATGATAATGGTGATTCCATTTAATATCAAGCTATTAAATAAAAAATAATTACTGGGAATGAAATCAATGGAGGAATTTCGCTCTCATTATTTCACACCAAAATTCAGCCTCGTTCACCAACATGAAAAACAAAACACATTTGCTGCTTGGGTGCTAATAAACTATGAGGTTTATAAAAGCTGATTTTGGATAATTAATTAAGAGTCAAAACAGCATGACAAAAAATTGTCTGGATGAGAGAGAGAGAGCGCCTTCAAGAAAACAAGCGAGTAAGATTTTATTCTTCTGGCCCTCTCTCTCTCCCTCCACCTTGGCCATGTCTGGCACCGGCTCAGCACTCTCTGACCGCAGTGTAAAAAGATTTACTCAGCTCGGGCTAATTATTAGGAAGGGGGAAATGATTAGCTAAAGAGTTATGACTAATAAATCTGTCTATGTTTCATTAACACCCTGTTTGGAAACATTTCATTTAGCTCTCCCTCATTAAAGAGAGAGGTAATGGAAGGAAAGGAAAGGAGAGGAGAGGAGAGGAGAGGAGAGGAGAGGAAAGGAGAGTTAAGGTAAGGAAAGAGGTGGGGGAGAAGCAGTAAGGTTTGGAGCTGGGTTGCGATAATTGGTGTAATGTAGCAGAATTTTTTAACAACCTGGTGAAAAGGTCAAATGAGAGTGGATGGGGAGAGAGAGAGAGAGGAGCAGAGGAGCATGTCATCTGTATCATCAAGTGAAGTGTATCTTTATATTTGCTAACAGATCAGTGTGAAACTAATTCCCCTAATGATGTTACTGCACCGACACAACTTGATTAGGTCATGATCATAAGATGTGTGATGTTTGTGTGTGTATGTGTGTGTGTGTGTGTGTGTGTGTGTGTGTGTGTGTGTAAGTGAGTAAGTGTGTGGAACAAATAAATGTATTTGAATGCGTTATAAAATCCCTTTAAAATCCCCGACCAAGAACAGTTTTGAATTTGTCTGATGTTTATAGGACATTTGATCAATCCCACTGCAACATCTGCTCATTTACATAAAGCCTGTGTGTGAAATAGTTTTGCACCTGCGGCAACTAGCTGCTATTATTGCCCTGTTTGTAAGCTACTTTCTAGGCATTCTGCAGACAAAGCTGTATTTGGCTACACCCTACAGCTTAGCTGCATTAATTGAAAGCAACAGCATCCAAGCAACCCATACAAAACTGTAATGACATTACAAACACACACATACACACCCTTGTCATTGTCATGTATGCACACACACCTCCCCATACCGGCCTGTTTTGTTCTACATTGGTATCCATGGAATCTCCTGGCTGCCAAATTGTTATTAGGGCTATTATCAAGCAAACAGACCAACACCACCCACAGGGAAGGGAATGCATTGGCTGATTTCTACCTCCAAACTCACCATAAGTACCATTTAAAAATTGGTCTGTTATTTGTGCCTTTGTTCCTGTTTTTAAATTTTTTTCAATTGCCTTTTTTGGTGTTATTTTGTGGTTCAAAAGCAAGCATGAGCTTTTAAAAAAAATTCTTTCCTACATCAAAACAATAAAACCCCTCACCAATTCTTCTTGCTTTTAGTCTTTGGTGTTTTTAATTAAAATTGCTCACATCTCCTTTGTAATCCAAACAACCAGGCTCTCTCGCACACACACACAGCATTTTTTTAGCTGTTTTACACTCAATTAGTGTTCTTCAGATTCTCACAAGTCTCCTTCTCTCGCTACCTCTTAACTCAGCTCTCTCCTCTCTCAACAGCATGCTTTCATCAGCGCATGCTTCCCCTGTTTATTCATCCTTCCTCTCCTCTTTTGTGTCATTAAGTTTTTAAGAATAACCCTGGGCTGCACAACAGATGCTGCGGAGGTAAAAGAGCTTATGCGCACAAACATGCACATCAACAGGACATGCTATTGTGTTAAAAAGGGTAGAGCTGTTACTGCTCTCTATTAGCGAGACTGAGAAGTCTTTCTGCTAGAATCAGCCACGTTATAATGACATCTCACTATCCATCACGGCTTTCTCTCTCGGCCTTTGACTCTTTATTTTTCAAAACTCTTCTCAGAAAATATCGTTTTTCTCTTTAACTTGGCTTGTAGGAACGGTCTCTCAAATTTTTCTTCTTTTTATTTGTTGCGGGTAAAAATTGAACCACACTTCAAGTTGGTGATCAAGAGATTTCGGTTTGATCTTACCTTTGTGGTAAAGAAATAACAAGGCATCTGGCTTCATAACTGTACATCTTATTTTGTACTAAGTATCTACTTAATCCCTTATTATTATTTTAAGATTTTCGGGCATTTACTTGAACAGATTGTGGCCCGTGACTCCCTGTTGAATATCTCGTTATGACAACAGATATTCCATGAAGGCAGACTTTGAGACACATAGCAGATGAGACTGCTTTAAAAAAAATCAAAGAACAACAACAACTTCACGCTGTCTTCTCACCAAAACTCCCACGTTAAAATCATGAACATAAAAAAACACACAGGTATCTGGCACATAACCAAAGCCTGCAGATATTGCAGAAAAGAAGAAAGTTGTAAGGCTGGAGAATCATTAAACTGCAGACAAAACAGAGGCACACACATGTATACACAGATGCTGGGAGGCAGAAGCTGTAACATGTTTAACAAGAAAGCGAGGACCGAAGGGGAGAGCGCTTTTTGAGTGAAAGGCCATCTGCTGAATCCGTGGCTATGCCAGTCGCTTGCTAGCTTCCCATCGCTCGCACCTGCCAGCTTGCCAAAGCACCCTCAGGAGGACAAAAGCACCAACTTCACACACAAACCCACACCCGCATGCATATCCTCGCAGAGCAATAATGGCACGCACACAGCAATAACTGGTGTGATTTGTCAGCACTGTGCTATGTCTGAGGAGCTTTCGACATTTTTTCATGTTTTCCCTCCTGCGGTAACAATAGCATAACAGCACTTTATTAAACGAGAACAGGACAGAACAGAATGGCCTGCAAATCAGCCCGTTTATGAGGCATGGTTGTTCAGTACCCTGCCAGCGAAGGCTGCAGGGAGTGCGTATGTGCCTATGTGGGTATGTGTGTGAGTGAGAAGGACAGAGAAACTGTATGGGTATGCATTGTTATTTTATAGTTCAGTGATAAAAACCTTCTATCACAGTGTTCAGGATTGTGGATTCAATAGGTGAATTAGGTGTAAAACAAGAACAAAAAGCTCTCCAGCACTTCTCTCCAGTCTAGTGATTATCATGGAAATGATTTAAACAGCTGGCATTTGGGGAGAAAAAGGGCCATACAAATGTCTGGTGGGAAATTATTTCAATCCTGACTGACTCTCAGTGTCAATTTCAATTCCAATTGAATCATTGTCCACGTCGAACTGGTCTCAGCTAATGCATCAGATTTGCAATACATTATGGAGGGGTTTCATCCAAATGTAAATTTCAAGAACGGAACGGGAAATGAAAGCCGGAGAGCCAACGATGGGCAAAATGAAGAGAAAGGCAGGAGCAGAGAGAGTGCTGAACGGAGCGAGACGAGAGCAGGGAGTGAAAGAGAAATTGACTGATTGACAGATAAGATTGAAGGATCAGCAGATGAAAAGAGGGAGGTATGGACAACAAGAGAAGAGAGAGAGCAAATCCTTATTTTTAGATTTCTCCCAAAACCTGAAGTATGACACTCCTATTGCAGTGAGCAGTGCAATCGCCCACCCATCATCTCTCCTACCCTTCCTCCTCCTCCTCCTCCTCCTCTCTCAAACACACTTGTAATCTTACTTTTTATCTTTTTCCTCCTTGCACCTCTCCCTTCTCCACGTTATGCCGCTGGCTCTCCTTCTCCCTCCATCAATCTCTTTTAAGCCTCCTCCTCTTTCCCTCTATCTTTCACACCATCTCAAAATGTAGTTCTCTAGTGGCGCAAACATATTTCAGATATACTTCTTCCTCCCCCGCCCATACTCGCTACAGTCTGTCGTTCCCACTGCCTCTCTAATACATTCTCATTTTATCCTCAACCTGTGTCTCTCCTTTACCTTGCTTCTGTCCATCTTTCTCCCCCGTGAGCGCTCTCTCTCTCTCTCTCTCTCTCTCTCTCTCTCTCTCTCGCTCTCTCTCTCTCGCTCTTGTCTGTCTAGCGATGCAGCTTTGATCCTCGCCTCATTCCCCAGTTACAAACACACTCCACTTATATGCACACACACACACACACACACACACACACACACACACACATACACACACTTTTTGACAGATGTATAGATGTTGTTTAATAGAAAGCGGTAATCAGCAATACTTCCTCCTAAGGGTCCCCACCTCTGACTGGAAGAAAAATAGATAGAGACAGAGGCGGAGGAAGAGAGAGACCTGAAATTGATGGCAGTGCATCGACCCTCCTGTAAAACCTAGTTAACACCTCCCCAGCCTGTGAAACCTGATTAGTTGAGTGTTAGTGTGTGTTTCGGTCGTCTTGTGTGTTCATAGCACACTATGTTTAACAGGTTGTTTTGCTTCTTACAGACACAACCTCATAATTTCCCTCTGATTAAAAAAAGGTTGATGTGTTCCCATTCACGTGCCATGTGTCAATGGTGAATAGAGCACTCAGCCTGATAAGCAATCACCTGAATCAATACTAATGTTTTTAGTGCGTGTACATTAGTGTGTGTGTGTATTTCTTAACGTGGTTAATCTAGTCGGAGCTCATAGAGGATAAACATTTAGTTACAGGCACGGTAAATCCTTTTTCTCCTCTCCTCTCCTCTCCTCTCCTCTCCTCTCCTCTCCTCTCCTCTCCTCTCCTCTCCTCTCCTCTCCTCTCCTCTCCTCTCCTCTCCTCTC
>JAVQJL010004924.1:0-11442 GCA_036024295.1 Nannoperca obscura
TGTCAAACTGTGACCCAAATCTCTGATCAGTCAAATCGCTGTAGGCTACTCAATCAGCTGTCTCACACACACACACACACACACACACACACACACACACAGACACACACACACACACAGCACGCCACACACACACACACAGCACGCGACACACACACTCACACACACAGACACACACACACTCACACACACACACACACACACACACACTCACAGAGACACACACATACACACACTCACAGCACGCAAGACACACACGCACACACAGAGACACACACATACACACACTCACAGCACGCTAGACACACACGCACACACACAGAGACACTCACACACTCACACACACACACACACACACACACACACACACACACACACACATCATTGTTAGACTGAATGAGCGGACCAATCAGGTTGAAGCTCTGCTGGGACCTCCGTGACGTCATCATGCACTTATGATAATGATAAAGTTGTGTGTACAAATTATTATCTTTAAAAATAAATAAATATATACCTGTGTATCATATTTTGGGTCCTTGAATGCACCATAACTCAACACTCTGAAAGCAACCACTACTTTTACTTTTACTACTTGAGGTACATTTAATTCTTCTTCTACTCGAGTAGAACTTTGAATGCAGGACTTTAACTTACATATTAAATGATCTTCGTACTTTAAATATGTAATTATTTATTTAACTATTTCCTAAATAAATGACCTTATTTCGATATGTGGATTTATTACACATATAATAAATCAGTCAGAGCCGGTGGCCGACAACACACACACACACACACACACACACACACACAATACAGTGGAAGAAAAGTGCTGCAGACTTAAATTCATTTAAATATTTTACAGACTCAAAAACTTAATTTGTCCTCAACGTTTTCATGAATCAGCTGACATCTGGACACTGAGAGTGACAGAAAGAGAGAAGACTAAACTAAACGAGCTGCACAGAAAGATGTGCATTTATAAAAACGCTCCATCCTGCAACACGATGATCACAGTGTGATTCTCATTTTATAACCAATCAATCAATTAGCAAAACGTCAATATGAGAGACAACAGTCTGAACACATCAGACGGACATTATAATAAACAGTTGTGAATGTTTGTATCTTACCTGACGTGGAGACGAAGCTGAGACGACCACAGTCGAGGAGTTACCGCAGTATTTTTTATGTAAAATATCAAATACTTTAAATAATGGATTTTAAGAAGGTTCTGTTTATGACCTGAAGAGCTGCAACTGAACACAAACTGCTCGCAGTGACTGTAGAGGCGCTCTGAGTGCTGCTGCTGCACTGTATGTGTGTGTGTGTGTGTGAGCGTGTGTGTTTGTGTGTGAGTGAGGGTGTGTGTGTGAGCGTGTGTGTGTGTGTGTGTGTGGTTTGGCATCCCTTAACTAACCAGTGGTGCGAAGTAACTGAGTACATTTGCAGCTGCACATTTGATGTATTTGACACTTTAGTTATTTAATAAATAAGAAATAAGCAAATAATAATAATAATAATAATAAAAAGGTAAATAAACAAATACTTTGCAGGATGATGTAATATCTTGTTGTTTGTTACAACTGCTAATAAACATACTGCTGTTGTTGTTTTATACAGGAAGCAGTTGTACACATTGATGCAGGTTCACACACTCACCACACGGTGGCGCCATGATCTCTCCTGCCCTGACTCCAACTTGAGGTGCAGCCGCGTGAGTCGCCACCAGGGGGCGCCAGACAGCCGCTCTCCTGTTCCAGGGGAGCAGGTGAGGAGTCCGGCCTGCTCAGCCGCTGTTAGTGATCCTCTCATCACTCTGCAGAACAAACCAGAGTCCTGATCACTTTGTGTGATCTGCAGTCTGAGGTGACAGGACCTGATCGATCTGGTGTTTCTATCTATATTCATGTGTAAGATTTCATTGATCCCACAAGTTCCAGCTGCAAAGAGGCACAGTGACAAAACAGATTAGTGCTTAAAACTGAACTATATGAATGAAACCAGACAATCATAGTGAGATTATTATACACCGGCTGATAAAACAGGTGTAAACATACAGAACGACCTTTCAATCGTGTTTATTGACGAGTGTCGGCTCATTCCTCTCCAGAGTTCAAGCTTCCTGTCTGAGAGGTCAGAGGTCAAACGCAAAGCGCCCACAAACTCCACACGAGAACTATTTGACTTTCTACTTCTGCTCCACCACACTGCAGAGGGAACTCATTTATTAAACAGCGGTAGTTGTTTGGAAGAAGTAATCGAGTATCTTTTACAAAAATATCAGCATCAAAAAACACTTAAAAAGTACCAAAAGTGACCGTTTCAGAATAATCTGTATTATTGTGGCGACTACAGGAAACAAACGTTAAAGTCTCTGAGAGGCTGAAGATCAAAAAAGATCAAAACAGGATCAAATGAATCACTTTTATCAAAGGTAACAAGGGATAACTCAGTATAACGTGTAGAAACTAGAATCCCAGCGAGCACTCTATTGATCACTGTGATGCAACAATAAACACCAATAACTCAAACTAACAAAACCAGCAGCCAGTGATCAAAATACCAAGATAAAATGCATTACAGAACTCCCTCTGTCTGCTACAATTACATTATTGGTTTATGATTATTGATGCATTCATGTGTTCATCGTTTACTAAAGTATAAAGAAACGTATTGATGCAATATTGTCATCAATTAATCAAAGATGAAGTTATTCCTCCTGCATCAACACGCTCTTGTTAGCAACTTTTAATTGGGCTTTTGTGTGAAAGCAGGTGTTGGTGTCACTTCCTGTCCTCGTCACCACCTGCAGCTGTGAGGGAGCAGGTGACAGGACAGAAACAAGTCCTGTTTCCCTGCAGCTCTGCGGATCCTCACAGCTCCGGTGGGATGCAGCAGACAGACAGCGAGCTGCAGACGCGCCGAGAGATAAATGCACTCTGATTTATCTGATTTTCCACTACTTTGGCGAGACAGCATGCAATTTGGCCACAATCTGGTGCCCGGATGAGTTTAAGTTATTGAACCCTTTAATTCACCGTTTAGCTTCAGAGGCATGTGTGTTGCCATTAGAGGTTTTAATTTACAGGATTTATCTGAATGCATCAAGAAAATTAATAAACACACAACATTGAGCAAGTTCTTATGCAGCTTTTATGTATTTGATTCGTTAACACTTTACTTTATAACCAGCATGTAAACACTTAATACATGGTTTATAACACAATGTAGTTCCTACATGAAGTGGTGTGCACAGGAACACTGCTAACGTTAGCATGTCTGGCTAACTAGCTTGCTCCAAACCACATCCTGGATGCTATCAGAGTTTAAGCTAACGTTAGCGGCTCTGTCCTGCTCTTTACTAACATTTACACTCTTACATTTGTCCTCATTATATAAATACATATAATATTTTGAATATATTATAAATATATGAACTAGATTTACACAAGAACAGTGTTGTTTAGTTTGTTTTATTGTTTCCATCTCTTCCACAACCTGTGAGGATGCTCTCTGTTAGCCACGATGCGTTAGCTTTAGCCTCAGTCTATCATGTATATATCATGTTTGTTGCCACCAACTGCAAATTGTAAGACCCATTTCACAGGATTGTAGTTTTATAACGCTAATCATATAAATATATATATATATATTCTACACATGTATGAACAGTTAATACATGTATATATATCATGAATAAGTCAGCTGGAGATGATGTTTTCAACCAACCCAGGAAGCTAACGTTAGCTCAGTTAGCTAGCTAGCTAGCTAAAACGGATCAAATCTGCCAACAAGTGCCGATTTTGTTTAGTTCCAGATATCAAGGACAGATTTTATTTAAAGTTACTAAGACTTGAAGGTAAATCTGCCACTGTTATCTCTGTAAACCGTGTAGCAACAGTAGCTAACTGGCTGTTGTGTTGGGGAATACACGGTTAATAATTACTTAATAGCAGCTGTTTTTACACTTAAAGCTGTGACACACATGAACATCATGACACTCTTATAAAACATGTATTAACTGTTCATTACATGAGTAGAAATCATTCGCAGACAGGTTTAAAATTGTTTGTATGTACAGAACACGTGAAAACTCTTAACTCAAGTTCCACTTACTGGATTTCTTTTCCGGAGCTTTCAGCCGTTGAAGCGTCGTGGACAGTCTTTCTAAATAAATAAATACTTCATTGATTAATACAGTAACAATACACTTAATACAACTAATATTATAAACAGGCTGCTAATATACATATGATTGTAGTTGTTTTAAGTTGTTGTTTTTGTTGATAAATACACAAATTAACACTTAAAATGTTGTTATTGTTGATAAATACATGAATAAACAACAACATTATAGTGAGCTATAAACCGTTTGTTAATTATACTGTTGCGTGTTTTGGACATTTGAACTCATGACATAAACCCTTCGGATTGACCTGAGAGATAAATCATGTTGCATTCAGACTGATCATTTGGTGTGTTTACAGGGACGAGGTGTGTGTGTTCGGGGGCGGCGTCGTGCGTTTTGGTCCTCCGGTGCGCGCGGCTTCGCGGTGCGTAAAAACGGCTCCACCACAAAATGTGCGCACCGCGCTTTTTCCGTTTCCACTCGTCTGCTCCTCTTCCTCCTGACAGAGGACTCTCCGCTATTCATTTTTAACCCCCCACCCCCAGCTCATCACAACGAGCCGGAGCCCCAAAAAGGATGGACATCCCCCCCTACAATGCCACCGACTGTAACGCCACTAACGGGACGAACGCCTCCGGTAACTGCAGCGACGGCTTCAACCAGTTCGTCCAGCCGGTGTGGCAGATCACACTGTGGGCTGTCGCGTACTGCAGCATCGTGGCGGTGTCCGTGGTCGGGAACGCGGTGGTCATCTGGATCATCGTGGCGCACAAACGCATGAGGACCGTCACCAACTACTTCCTGGTAAAGTGTGATGTTAAAATGTGTTTAACTGCAACATGCAAACACAGAGAGGACCGTGGACTGCACACATCTTTCACTTCTATTCATTTCTACACCAAATAAATGAATGCTATTGATCGACGAGGGCTAATTAAGTGTCATCAATCAAACAGTTAACACATCAAACTCATTTTCATCCAATTAAAAGCACAAAAATAGATCCAAACACAGAATAAATGTACTAAATGTGTACTCAAGTATCAAATCAAGAGAAAGTAGTGCAACAACTTTAATTACTAACTATTTATTGCTCTCTGTAAAAACATTTTATAATAAATATTTTCCTTATTAATCATTTGGAATATAACACCAACACAGTGTCTTCTGACTCTCCTCCGTTCACTGTCACACGAGAGTAAATACATCAGAGGAAACAGCTGCAGAGGATTTCTGTTGATTCACTGACTGAAACCATCAGTCTGCCCTGAATGTGCATATTTAGTATTTGTAAAAGGTTATTTAATGTTGAAGGATGCAACAACAATGAATTCATGCACTTTATTGAACATTTAGAATAGAATATGTTGATATCAGAGGACGTTTCCTGCTTCGTCTCCAGAGGGAAGAAGCTCTGGGGCGAGTCTCACAGGCAGACTGACTTGTTGATGTCCTCTGGCAGTGATGCTGGTTATGAGATGTTGGTGTAGGTGGTTGCAGGCGCCTCTGGACTAACTGACGCTGTAGGAGACTTAAAGAGAACGAGGGCAGCTGGACGTGTCAGTAAAACTGTGTTCAGCCTGTGTGCAGATATGAACGTGTGAAGTCTTGAGTTTCAGGGAGTTTGACATCAGACGCACATTCAACTGTGCTGAGAACATCTGAAAGGTCTCCTTAAACATGGGAACCCCAGCAGCTAATGCAGAGAGGTGGCTTCATGTCCGGGGTCACTGGCGGGGTTTGAGGTGTTAAAGTGTGTTTGTGGGGCAGTTAATCATGTGGTTCTGTCTGCAGGTGAACCTGGCGTTCGCCGAGGCCGCCATGTCGGCGTTCAACACCGTGATCAACTTCGCCTACGCCGTTCACAACGAGTGGTACTTTGGTTTGGTGTACTGTCGCTTCCACAACTTCTTCCCCATTGCAGCCATATTTGCCAGCATTTACTCCATGACGGCCATCGCTCTGGACAGGTGTGTGTGTGCCACTGCACAGGAAACAGTACCACCTTAAATCCCACGCAGACTCTCCACCACAGCACTGAAAGCAAAGTGTTAAGATCCCTGACTCTGCTGCAGGATAATAAGACCAATAACGACGTGCTAGCAGCTCTTTGAGCTACATGCTAACGTCAGCATGCTAACATGCGTGTTTAACAGAAAGGGATCCTTTGCATCATGTTGTCAGACACTTAGAGTGAAAACCAGTGGACCAGTTCCAAGACTTTACTACTTTAGATACTGGATACAACCCTTTAGTAAACACCACTCAAAGACAATCATATGTAAGATGGGTGGTTCTTTAAACATGTATGTAAGTCTACATGTATGTATACATGCATGTGTTCATGTCAACATGTCATGGACACGTGCAGAAACGTACTGTGAGTGACTCCACGCAGGAAACAGGTGTTTCTTAGATTAAACCAAGTGTCACAGTGGCAAGCAGCGGTGATGGAGGTCGTGTCTCTGGCGGTGCATTCAAGCTCACATTGACATCTGGAATTCAAAAGTCTGCTGAGTCAAAAAGCAAGAAAAACCAACGATAAGCAGCCTGACACTCCTGAAAATCCCTGAAGGCAACAACAGGGAGCGTTCAAAACACTGTGATGATGAAACAAAGTGTTCATGAGTGTTTAAAGCAAGTGTCAATAATGTAAAAGATACTTGTCCAGCAGTTATTGGACTGAAAGGTGCACTTTACTCATATTAAGACAGATAAAGAAGTAACTTAACAGAAACTGTCCCCGCATGTCAGATACATGGCCATCATCCACCCCCTGCAGCAGAGGCTGACTTCTACAGAGAGCCGCCTGGTGGTCGCTGTGATCTGGGTTCTGGCTCTGCTGCTGGCTTTCCCTCAGTACTACTACTCGTCCACAGCCGTGCTGCCTGGACGTACAGTCTGCTTCATCGACTGGCCTGAATACACCACTGTGGACTTCAAGAAGATGTGAGTACCAAAGCAGGACATCAGCTAGCTGCTTCCCCCTTGCTGCCAGTGTTTATGCTAAGCTAAGCTAACCATGTCCTGACTCCAGCTCTGTACTTAACATGCAGACGTCTCTGGCTGTCTAAACTTCTTTAAAGCTGCCAGATTTCAGCCAAACATGAGCGCACACACACACACAAGGTAAAGGCCATCATTCATGAACAGGTTGACGTGGTGATGGTGCTGTACAGCTGGTGCCCCGTGTGAATGTGCTCTCAGTGTTCTGGCTCGTCTTCAGGCTCCTCTGGGAGGTTATTTAAAAGTTATTGGCAGCTGGTATGTCAGAGATGTGATGTGCAGTATTATTCCATGGGTTCTATATATATCCTGCGTGGTTAATAGGTTTTGATCCCTCGTCATCCCCGACTGGACAAGGTACCTGCTGCTTCAGGCGTGCTGCAGCCTGGCGGGACCACTGCGCTTATCTTTCCCTCGAGGGGTTCATTTAAATCTGAAAAAACAGCTGAAGTGACGCCTCTGTCTGTGACGATCGTCCTCAAGTCTGCTCACTTTCTTCTGGAAAAATCTGGAGAGCTAAAAGAGGAAAAGGGCATTTGATAAATATGCTTTTAACACGAATCTCTGCTAATTAAAGCATCTTTAATTTAGTTTTCCTGATTTCTTTAGGCTGGAGATGAGAAAGTGTGTGTTTGTGTGTGTGTGTGTGTGTGTGCATGTGAGTGTGTGTGCGTGTGCATGTTTGTGTGTGTATGAATATGTAGTGCACGATGTGACAGGAGACATCAGACAGATCTCAGCATTGTTTTGAGCTAAATGCTAAACATCAGCATGCTAACATTTAGCAGGTATCCTGTTTACCATGTTCACCATATTAGTTTAGCATATTAGCATGCTAACATTAGCTAGTTAGCAGTAAACAAAGAAGGTGTGCAGCTGAGGCTGATGGGAACATCTGTAGTCATGCAGGTGTTTGTGTGTTGGACACATTAACATGTCGACCTCATGGTGGTGCTACAGGAAAAGTCAGAGGGTCACCAAAGTCATTGGGAGTCATCCTCTGGGGAACATGAACTTCCAACCAAAATGTCATGGCAACTAAGCCAGTAAATATTATGAGGCTGATGATGATGTGTCAAAAACTAGTGTTAACACTGGTGTCAGACAGTTAGCGCAGTTAGCATGTGATCAGTTTGCTGGTTAGCAGGCTGCAATTTAATAATTTAATAATAATTATCACTGGCACACACATTATAATGTCTTTTCCCTCTTTCTCTCATTACCTAGATACTATGTGTGCGTAACACTGCTGATCTATTTCCTGCCCCTTTGCATTATGGGATGTGCGTACACGGCGGTGGGTGTCACCCTCTGGGCGAGTGAGATTCCCGGAGACTCCTCGGATCACTACAAAGAGCAGCTTTTTGCCAAACGCAAGGTGATGCAACACACACACACACACACACACTGTGCCCATCACTAAACACCATCATTTAATTGAAAGGTTTTTTAATCCCCACATGAAAACCAAAAAAGGGAAAGATTATTGTAAACCCTCCCGTGCGTTGTGTGGTGGCAGGTGGTGAAGATGATGATCGTGGTTGTGTGCACGTTCGCGGTCTGCTGGCTGCCCTATCACGTCTACTTCTTACTGCACCAGTTCTTCCCTGATTCATTCGAAGAGCGCTACATCCAGCAGGTCTACCTGGCCGTCATGTGGCTGGCCATGAGCTCCACCATGTACAACCCCATCATCTACTACTTCCTCAACAGCAGGTGGGGAAGGACTTTTAACGATTTCCTGTCTGCTTCTCGTGCGGGCGATAATCTGTGTTTGGGATTTGTAATCCCGTCTGCCTGTTTAATCTATCCGGTGCAGGTTCAGAGCAGGTTTCCAGCAGGTGTTTTGTTGCTGTGCTCCCACTGTCGCCAAGGAGGAGCTAGAGCTCAAATCACCGCGTTACCTGCAAACCCAGGTGAGTGGAGGAGAAAGTAAAGGGCAATTGATTCATAGTTTAGCAAAGATCTCTCTACATGTTGGTAGTGCGCGGGCTGCTGGAAGCTCCTCCAAAACCAAAACACACTGGAGCAAAAGTAGAAGGAATGGATGAAACTGAGTTTAACATGAGCTCACACATTAGCATGCACAGCTAACTAGCTTGCTTCTGTAGTACTATTCATGTATCTATCTATGGATGAATCTGTAACATCTGAATTTCAGGTGAGCATATACCGAGCCAGTCGGGTGGAGCCTGGTGGTGTTTCCACATCTGTGCATCCTGCAGCTGCAGAGCTGCTGTCCTGCAGCCCTCACAGCCAGCCTCCCGTGGACGTCACATCCAACGGCTCAGAGGCGTTCACCAAGAGCCCGAGCAGTCCGTCACAGTAGAGCAAACACCGTCAGGTGGTGAGGGAACAAAGTGACGCGGCTCAAACCTTAATGGTCCAAAGAGACGCTCAACTATCGTCGTACCGGTCAAGTGCATTAATACCCCATGGGTGCCTGGATTGTCGGTGGGTGGGGAACAGTAACAACTTACATTGACTAAAGTAGTGTGCTTATAAAGGTTTGAGGTACTTGTACTTAACTAGTATTTCCATTTTGTTTGCTACTTTATAGAGAAATATTTCTGTGACAGCTTTAGTTACTTTTGAGATTACTATTTTACATAAATAAATATATGATAAACTATAGCCTATATATAAAAAATATAAAACCTGTTTGAAAACCCCTTGTCCCTATAAAAACTAGCTAAATGTATATAAAGTAGTTAAAACTATCTAACTGTGTATAAAGTAGTTAAACTAGATAACTGTATATAAAGTAGTTAAACTAGCTAACTGTATATAAAGCTGTTAAACTAGCTAACTGTATATAAAGCAGTTAAACTAGCTAACTGTATATAAAGCAGTTAAACTAGCTAACTGTATATAAAGCAGTTAAACTAGCTAACTGTATATAAAGCAGTTAAAACTAGCTTCACCTCGAGCAGCTACAACAACGATACTGAAGGGAAGAAGGAAAGAAGGGAATAAGGACACTGAGGGGGAAGTGTGTTCCTACATGGCAGGATGTCTTTGTATCTGTTCTTCTTGATGTTTTCCTTCAGAGCCCCGGCCTCAGTGGTCAAACCCAGGTCTTTCTTTAACACCAAGGTCTGTGAACTCAGAATCTGTCACACACACACACACACACACACACACACACACACACACACACAAAGAGGTAAATTATCTGATATAAACTCTGTTTTACGATAGAAACACGACCATAAAAACATAACAGCTGCCCTGTGACACCTGAACCAGAGCTGCAGAGACATCAGGTAACTACGCTGTGGCATCATGGGTAAGAATCTCCGTACAGAAACGAACTGTGTCGAAACTCACATCCCCATTTACACACACACACACACACACACACACACACACACACAGATAAACCGCAGGGTGTGTTGCTTCCTGTTTCAGCACTTTGTGAAACACCAGCTTCCTTTGATTTATTTATATAAATTAAAATATATCCTCATCCTCAGAGGGGGTGGGCCGACAGGTACGTACACCTGCACAGGTGACTGACACAGTTAGTTGGGTCAGTTGGGTCGGAGCACCGTGAGACAACAGTGTGAGTGGAGGCTGCAGGTGGAGCAGCGTCTCAGGTGAGTCATTTCAGGAACAACGACAACAAGGAAGCAACTCCAGCAAGTTAATGATGAAGCGACCCGAGAGTCTGCACAGAAAAGGAAGCAGGATTACTGAGCACACACACACACACACACAGAGAGAGACACACACACACACACACACACACACACACACACACAGAGAGAGACACACACACACACACACAGAGACACATACACACACACACAGATATACACACACAGAGAGACACACACTGATACACACACACACACACACACACACTGATAAACACACACACACACACCTGCTCAGGTGCTTCTAACGTCCTGGTAACACCAGGAGGGGAAACCTCCTGGATGAACAACAGAGCCCCCGCTGGGTCACATCCTCTGAAACAGTTTGTAGGAAACAGGAAATGAAAAGAGAGTGTTCGCTCGTCACCATGACGACACTGTGTTCTGTCAGTGCAGGTGTGACAGCTGGTGCACACCTGAGTGGACAGGTATTCTACAGCAGAGTTTCCCAAAGAGAACATGTCCTTATATTGTAAAGGTTTAATAGTGTAACTTGAAACATTAAGACGTGGAAACAGCAGCACCACGAGGCCCCGGACGCTGTTTAACTCATAACGGACAGGAAGAAGAAGAAGAAGAAGAAGAAGAAGAAGAAGAAGAAGAAGAAGAAGAAGAAGAAGAAGAAGAAGAAGAAGAAGAAGAAGA
>JAVQJL010004941.1:0-15999 GCA_036024295.1 Nannoperca obscura
TCTCTCTCTCTCTGTCTGTGTCTCTCTCTCTGTCTGTGTCCCCATTCAGTAGGAAGCACTTTTCACCAAACGAGGACACACCATGCTGGGTGGCCTGGAAAAAATTCCTGGCAGAGCTCCCATCTCCCCCATTGGCCGGGGCACATTCATGAAGACATAATCTCATCTGCTGACTCTCTTCTTCTTCTCTCCCTCACTTCTGCTTTTGTCCGCCTTCCCTTGTGTCCCTTTGTGCCTCATATGCAACATGCAAACAGCAAAAAAGCAGAGCTGATGAAACTTGTGTGAAAGGAACTTGTGGAGTAAATTTCAGCAGGAATATTATTTACTCAGTTCGGCATCTTCCCATGCCTGATGTCTGGTTGTGTCAAAGCAGCTGCAGCAGCTCTGCAGACAACCACAGCCCTAACAAGTCATTTTCATTTTGTATTCAGCTTCAGATTTCCTCTTTTTTTCCAGAGCAAGCAAAAAAAAAAGAAGTACCACAGAGCTGAAAGGAGTCTACTAGCTTCCTGAACAGTTTGATTGTGTCGCAGGGATTTTTTTCCTTTCTTTAGTTCTCTTTTTGAACTTGTCCTTAATTTGTATCTTACTTTTACATTCTGCTTTAATAGTTAATAGTTAATTGAAAAGTAAACAGGGGGGAAGTTTGAGCAGTTTTTCTATAACAAAAGCCCAAATAATAAAGCATACCCGTCTTGTCTTACAGTGTGTACCAATACATTTTATCACACATTCACATAACCCAGTTCTTCAGGCATGAGAAGATGCTCAACGTCACTGACTCTGATAATGATTTAACACTTTCAACATTTTACTTTCACTTTGAGAGGCAACGTGTGGGTAATTTCCTCCAGTCCTACAAAATGCCCCGTATATTTAACTCAGACAGCAATACACCAACTTTGCTTGTGATATACGCGCGTCAATGACTTGTCACATCAAGATCTGGAGGCTGTAAGTGAAAGAAAATAAACTTTGTCATATTGCTACATTTAAGTGATCTGTTTTTAATAATAATACCAACCGAACATCATTTCCTGAACTGTATATTCCTGTGCTGTTTTTAAATCAAGTTGCATGTCAGAAAAAAAATCCCATTTATTTTTATTTGGATGCAATGCAAAGCATCGGCTTCTCACACTTATGCACACACATACTGCGTTAAATCTGTCAGACTTTGATAAATATAAAACAAAACCAGAATAACTGGTCAGTTGCTGGTGCCCTGTAAGTGAGTATTGTCTGAGCACCCTGTGGTGAATGAGGAGGACAGCAGGGCTGAGTCGGGCCTCGGTTGGCCTGAATTGGGCCCCTGCTGGCTCGCCCCACAGCCTGAGGACAGACGAATCACTTCTGCCTCCATGGTGCAGGCTTTTATCATAGAGATGAAAAAGATCCATAACTGAAGCTCAAACCTGCAGCAGGCTGGGAGAGGTCCCTTTACATATAAAGACCAGAGTTCTGTCACCCTAATGGTTGTGTTCCACTTTCTTTTCCACTAATTGTGCAGCTAAACAGCTAAAATGTAAAGTCGGAGAGAAGAGAGAGTCATTGCAGAGGAGTGTCATCTAACAAGAGTCTCATGTGAGCCGAGTGCTGGTAGACAAGACAAAAAGAAAAGTGAAAGACCGTGAAAGAGGAAGCAAGCCCAATGGCTAATGTGATTTATTGATAGACTTGCTTTTGGCATCCAGAAACTTCCTCCAAGACAGGATGCCAGTTTAGCAAGGAAATGCTTTTCATGGTGTAAGACTTGACACAGGAACTAAAAAAAAGCAGGTTTGGAGCCTAAAAATAGACAATCCCTGAGTCTGGGGGCCCCTTTTAAAGCTGCTTTTTGTGGATTGTACTGTTACTGTGACTGAGTACTATTGTGGAAACCTAGTCCGGCTGTCAATAAAAAAAAAAAAGGGAAAGATACTGTTGTTTTTCCTCAAAATCCAATGACTGAAAAGCGAGATCTGTCATTGTTGAAAGTTTGGTCAGCACTCAAAGGTCAGGGGTTTAACTGAAATTATCACATTTATTTACACTTCTTATCTTCTTAAAGAACAAGCCATTGTTGTTATTTTCTAGCTGAAGAGGTTTGCAATATGATCATTTTTGTTCTTTTTTGAAATACCTCACCTTGAAACCTTAAGAAATTTGAGGCAGACATGTAAAACAGTTGATGTTGCCCAACATTACGACATAGTGGGTAAAAAACCAAAAAGCACAGACTAAGCATTAAAGTTCTTAACATTCTGTAACATTAATGAGTAATTGGTTGAAAGGTTACAGTTGTAAAGGCTCCTTGTTTAGTGCACAGGGTCTGTGAACCCCCATCCTTCTCCACTCTGCTGCCTGACATGAATACCAATGTGAAAGCAAAACGACACAACCTTTTTACTGATCATTATCTCAATGATATGAAATATCATTTTAATTTTTATTAACCCAAATCATTAAATCATCAGAAAATGATTACAAAGGTCCTGAATCTACTGACTCTAGTCCTGAATCTGTGGGTCGTTGTCCTTCATTTGTAAGCTGTCATCCTCAATATATAGACGTTATGCTTAATCTATACACCATTGTTCTGAATGTATAGACTTTCTTCCAGAATCTAGAGTTGTAAATCTGGAACCTAGACCCTTATCCTGAATTTGTAGACTCGCCACCATCTAAACACTCCATTGACCTGTGTGTGGAACCTATAGACTTTCGACCCTCGTCCTTAATCTGTCAACTCTCGTCCTGAATCTATAAACTTTTATGTATAGACCATTGTGCTGAGTCTATAGACCTTCATCTTTAATCTGTAGACACCTGAATCCCTAGGCCTTCGTCTTTGATCTTTGAACCCTCATCTGATGTTTAGACCCTCATTAGTAATCTAGACTCATCCTGAAACTATAGACCTCTGTTCTTAATCTGTAGACCTTCATTTGTAATCTCAAGACTCTTGCCCATCATTTTTAGACCCTCGTACTTAAGCTATAGATCCTCCTCTGGTCTTGAGAATTACATCCTTAATCTATAAATTCTTATTGAATCTAGTGATTTTGGTCTTTAATGTTTTGTTGTGTTTGATCAATTGACTCCTGACCTGAATCTAGAAATCATTGTCTGTTGAATCTATAGACCTTCATCTTAAATCTATAAACTATTGTCCTGAACCTGTAAGCCTGATTTCAGTTTTCCTTTTTCAAAATGTCCATAATGGATAAGAAAAGGTTGGTGTACAAACCCAGTATTTTTGAAGACTTTTAAATACAAGTTGCCTTAAAGACCCGGAAATTTCTTCAAAACGATTCCGATGTCTGTAAAAGTGAGGACATATGTTTAATTCCCAGGTTACTGTGGTATTGTTATTGTGTAAGAAAGTGTGGTTCAGAGCATACTCGCATCTTTTTGATGCACTGACATGTTGCAAAAAACGATCTCTCCACCATCACGGAGGTAATCATAATTACAGAGAATAGACCATTAAGAAACCATAAAGCATGTAATTTTGAAATTGAGATTAAGTGTGAACCCTGACTGGTCTTGAGTCTGAGGTAGTGTTGCTGGTTTGTGGCCTTGTGATGGAGATTAGGGCAGATTTAGATCACGGCCTGCAGAGTAGATGGAGCTAGGTACAGTACGTTAAGAGCAGACAGCTGACGGACAAACCTGCTGTTACGTGTGTGTGTGTTGTCTTCTCTGTGGCAGCTCAGGGGAAACAAATAAAAGCTTTTGGAATAGATGAACTAAAAAGGCAATGTATTAGAAACCATGTGTTTTTTCCATTCTAAAATGGTATCCATCAGGTTTAAGAGAGAAGTGAAGACTGCACTATAAATACAATCATATAATACAAATAGAAGAAAAGAAGAAACCCCCCTATAATAAATAGACAGTAATGAAAAATTAGTCATATTGTGCAGCTAATTATTATTATTAGTTTTTTATAGAAATTGACATTGATCGCTCAAAATTCAAAACAAAATTGAATTCCCTTCCAATGTTACAACAGCAACAAATGTTATTGAAGCAGTACCTTCTCAGAGAACCTGTCACATTCTTCTTCTCAAGGGGTGATGTCTCCTTTGAGAATAAATGCCAGTCAGTGTGCTCGCTGACAGCTAAAACCGCTCAAGTCTCTGGTCGCAGAGTTGCTATTCATGTTGGATTACATGGTGCTGCAAAGTATGAGGTCCCGTCTCACCCCACGGATCCATGTCTGCAGACCACTGAAGCGTTGCCAAACAGACATGTCTTACAGCGCACACTCTGAGACAATCAATCACACTCCCCAAGATCCTGTAAGGCTGCCACCTGTCCCACTTAGAGGACACGCAAAGTACAGTACATGCAGCCACAGACAGGCCTAAACAAACTGCAGCTGGCTCTCTAGGAATCCCAATTAAAGCTCTGCTGAATAAGTTATGAGGTAGTTGCTTCATGTTGAGCTAATCTGGCATTACTGGAGTGATGGCAAACGGCTGAAACACATGAAAATGTTCAGTATAGATGGTTTAATTACAGCGCAACAAGGAAGTAATAACCTGTTAATGTTTACTGTACTCATAAAAAGCAGCAGAGTGATGTCAGTGTCAAGTTAAAGTCTGTGCTTTGAAATGAGAAGGTACCTGATACTTTGAAATCTTTGCTGATGCCTGTGAAGTTTGGTCAACAGTGGGTGGTTTGTGTTCTTGGTAAACTCATCTGGCTTGTAAACAAAGAGCTGGTCTGCAGAAGCCAAACAAGTGGCTAAACAAATACAACATGTTAACTCAGTTAACAACCCAAACTAATTTGACATAAAAACATCTTAACTGGAGATCCACATATTTTAGAGTTAGTTGCCAGCTGCGTTGTACGGCCTTTATTGGTGGACAGTTTGCTCAGTTGTCATGGTGATGGCTCAGTTGTTATATCCCATTAATGTCACGTTAATAACAGGTGCTTGTATATGGGCCCTCACACAGTAAATATACATACTGTATGAACAACTGAGCAAACACCATCCACTGAAGAAGACCATGAGATGTGGTTGAAAGCCATGTAAATGCTGGTAAAACGGACCTTTAGTTAAGATTATTTTGTCAAACAAATACTGTGGAGGGGAATGTCGGAGTCACTATACCAAGGATTTGAAGGCAGTTAACTGTTGCTATACACACTATGGTTGAGTGGGGGGCGAATCCTACATGGGGCCCCAATAAAGGCCCCATGTAAACTGACCAAAGGGGCTAATTAGTCTTCGAGGTGGCCTTTGGGGAGAAAATACATTTTGTGGAAACAGTAGTTCTTATAAGGGAACTACCGTATCTTATTTGCCATCCAGCTACATTAAAAATCCAAACTCACTCCAAATCATGAACAGGCACCTGACCAACCACAACCAAAATGTACTGGTGTTTGGCTGGTGACTGGTGTTACTGTCTGTTATATGGTGCCACTGAAGTGATAATACAATACGGAGGCAGGGGAAATCAGCTTTAACACTTAAAGAAAGGAAAGGAAAACACTTTATTAGGACATTAAAACAATGAACAAAATGACCAGATCACGAAGTTCAATGACATGTCAAAGACAAGAGATAATTGCTTATTCTAACTTTTCTGTCTCCGTGTCTTTTGCAGCTCAAGATCTCTTTCAATGAGTCGAGCCTCAAGAGTACGTACGAGTACCCGTCAGAGAGCAGCGCGTGGGACAGCGGGGAGGAGGACGAGGAGGAGAAACTGGACGGGCATGTGGCGGACGAACAGCCAAGCATGGTGGGACGCATCCACATCCCTCGACCCAGTTTCACCAGCTCGCCCACCCACACCAACAACAGCAATGGTGAGATAACATGAAATGTGACGGAGGGGAGAAACACCGTTCATTTTATGTTAAAAAAGGAGGACAGTTTTGTGCAGTGGAGAGAATAGAAGAAACAAAATGTTGTGTGTACAACACATACATACTGTCTCCAGTAGTGTTTGGGTTTATATTTTTAATAAGGAAATCCTCCAGTTCTTTGAGGGATGAAGTGAAAATCTGCGACATCTTGGAAGAAGGGAACAGGGAAGAGAGGAGGCCTATCTGACTGCATTATCTTATTACTGTATTCCTAATCAGTTTACATATGGCAGCCCATCCCATAACTCTATAGTTAATTATATAGCTTAGAGGCTTTTGAGTTGATTTTGAAGTCATTTTTGAGTCTAGTTGTATGACCTAACGCCTTTATGTGTGCAACATTGAACTTCACAGTTCAGCCATGGTTCCTCTGTCCTGCTTTCATAGAGAATGCACATAAAGCTGCTGTTTTCCCTCCTCCAAGGTAATTTACAATGACTTTCAGGGTACCTGAACCAAAAACGTCCAGACTCTGGAAGCCTTCATCATCACATTTAAATTGTTACTATAAATGCGAGGAGACGGCAAACAAATATGATGACGGGATCGTTTCATTTCAAATATTAAAAGATTTTTGGCTTACATGATTATGTTTAAATTTAAGAAATCAATTTTTCAAGTACTATATGCGATTTCAAGCATATTCCTAACCTTGAAAACATAACGGTTAAAATGAAACATTTTCCAAACTTTTAAGACTTAGTACGAACTGTCCTCAGAAAACTAGAAAAATAATATAAAGGGAAACGTGATGAATTCAGCGGAGAGACATTTTTATCAACCGTTTTTTTCCTCTTGTCAAAACTACAAAGTTGTGTGATCTGGTCATTGCCTCCTTATTATTTCGGCGTCACTACCCTCATGTGCATCCTGCAGGTGTAATGGAGACTGGTAACATTAAGTATGATGACAGAGACCCCTACAGGACAAATTGTGAACTACACTTAACAAGTCATCAGCTCACTTATTTTTAATTCTAACATTCAAAAAGGTAATATCAGATAAATCATTGCTAGGTTTTTTTTTTAAAAAGGGAAAGGTACAAACATTAGTAGCTATAACAGATATAACAATGAAATGAATTAAGGTTTGACAGTGGCAACAACACACAGTGAACAGTGTTTCTTAACGTTTTAATGTCTTTTTCTTCTCTGTAGACCTTTCCAGCTACGTTCCCAAGCACTCGGTGGACTTCAGCGCCTGGCAGGAGCACAAGCATGATGACAGTGTTCACCAGGAGGACACCACTTCCCAGCAGACACAGATGACAGAGGAAGTTATGGTGAGAGATTTCAAGTTTAAAGCTGCATTTTATTTTTATTTTAACAGGCTCTGTTTCAGAGGTCTCGTCTCCTCTCAGCCACGTCCCAGTTAAGATTTCCACTCATCATTCTGTCCCAGTGTTGACTGTATGTTCTTCAATTACACACACAAATGAATGACATGTAAGGCTTTGATATGGGTTAGAATGCAGATCACATGTTCCCATAGTCCCAAAGAGAAAAGCAACAAATGCTACACCTGAGAAGCAGGAACCAGCAACGGTGTTCTAGTGAAAGCAGATTCCCATCATGTGTAACGAGGCAACACTTTGTCCTTACATCATGGATGGATTATTGATTATGGATTGTGCCTTTTTAAGTGTGCAGTTTTATGTCTTACATTTTTTTAAATGTTTTTGAGGTGCAGCGATAAAATTGGTCTTCATTTCCATCCTAACCTGCAGGAAAAGGGTATTTTAAACTTTGTCGTTTCTCCTCAGCTCACGCCGGCAGACAGCTCCTCCCTGTCTGACTACAGCAGCGAGCCCGCTCTTTACTTCTGATCACTCGGACCAATCAGCTGTACAGTAGCATCACACCTGCGGGACCAGACTGCAGCCAGAGCCCAAGCGAGGTTTGTCACACCTGGGCCTGAACTGCCTCCAGCTCTACACTCCTCCTGCCGCCTCCAAGCACATCTTCCCAACAGGAAACACTGGGGTTTTATGTTGTTCTGGCTGATTTCCTGCCACGGTACCACTATACGCCACGTTACCAGCTGCATATCAGAGCAGAACAGCTTTTTGCCGGTGGCTGGTGTTCAATTCGCACCTTCTTCCTGACCTGATGCAACAAATCCAAAAGCAGCTGGACTGTGATCCTGGACAGTTGATCTGTCGGCACCCCTCCTCCCCTCATCCTCACTCACAATCAAATCCATTGTCAAACATCTAGAGAGACGTCTTCTCTTCCTCTCCGGACTCTGGAGGAAGTGTCGCAGGCCTCATGTCCTTCCGGTGATCCTCTGTGTCTCAACTTCAACATTTTTGCTTCAGATTTTTCCCCCTTTTTTGGGGGGTGGGGGGGGTGGGGGGTGGGGGGGGGTGTTGACAAGCGAGAGGAGCTGAAAGCGAGTGACCAAACTCCTTAAAAGAAACAGGAAACCACCAGTGCCCATGTGTAGGTTAACGCCACGGTGACCAGAGTTCAGTGTTAGCATGGAAACATGTCATTAGGATGTTCTCCCCAAAAAATGTAGGACGTGGTGGAGGACACGTCCACTTATGTAAATCACTGGCGCACTGAAACACAAAAACAAAAAATGGTGAAAGGGTGCCACAATTGTAGTTTTTCTGTCTTTTTTGTTGTTTGTTTTTGTATTTGCATGTTTTGTTTTCAGCTGACAGCTTTGTTGGTTCTCTTTTACTGTAAAGCTTCTGTATGCCTTTTTAGGTTTTTGTAAGTTTACTGGCAAACTATGCTGCACTGAAGCTGCTGGACGCTTAGCAGAAGAGTCTTAAAGGCAAGCAAACTTCAACACGCTTCCCTTCTCTGCGAAGAGAGAGGGGGAATTATGCACCCCAGGGAAGATTTCTGTCAATCAGCAGCAGCTCTGATTTCTGATTGAACGCTTGGAAAAAGTGACCTTGGCCAATGACGTCTGTATGTCTGTATTGCTGGTGACAAACAGGAATCATACTGTAGAATGTTTCCGTATATCCTCTATTAAGGTATCTGTGTCACGTTTATCAAACGCTGTTAAACCTCCTGACACCTTTCTTTCTGGCTTTCTTGTGTATTTATTCCTGCTTAAAGTTGAAGTTTGCATGTCTGAGACCTGCTCGTGTACAAAAAGACATTTTTGTAAAGACAAATTTGCTGGGGTGGAAGGAACCGGACCGGTGCAAACAGCCCCAACGGAGGTTTCTATGTTGTTTTTTTGTTTTTTTCCAGTCGGACCTCATGTACTTTCACATTCCACAGAGAAAGAAGCCGAGTCCATTGACGTAGTGAAGGGCAACGATGGTTATGATCATTCGTAACGTGGTGTTTGTGAGAGCGAATGCAAGATTGTGTGTGTGTGTTTGAAAGAATATGTAATGATTTTTTAAAATTAAGATTGTTTTATATACAAGAATGCAAGTTTCCAGTTTTTTTTTTAAACTCATAATGCCAATGGATTAAAGTGTTGCTGTAACAGCCTCACATTCAGTCTTATTACACATCTAGGATCGACCCCTCGGCCAGTATTGTTGTACAGTTTCCACCATATTTTCATAAAGTAGCCTACGAAGATGTTATTTCTTTCCTTTCTCCAATCAGATGGTTTGTTCAGTCCTCAAGGTTGGATTTTGCTGTTAGACTTGTTTTTGTCTTTGTCCGTTGAATTTAGGGATTCTCTGTTTCGTCTGGAGTCTTGGATGTTCAATGTTTTTTGCACTATCATGCTTTCAGCTTTGTTTTGCACCTCATGCGAAGGAACAGAGTAGGCGACAGAAGAAATGTGCACTTAAAATAACAAGAAGTCTAGTTGAAGAGTTTTGTTTCAAAACAACAGTCACCATTGACACCCGTTATTAAACTGATTATATGTCAGAAACAGTTTGAGGAGGAATTTTGAGCCTGTGGTTGGCAGAATCACATTTTGTTAGACTGCAGGTATTGAAAAAAAAAAAAAAAGTCTAAATGAATGTATGTTTTGAAAAATAACTCTTCAATTGTACACTATGAATGCACTGCTGATGAATGCCATGTCAACTTTTTTTACTCTGCTGTTTGCCACAGCCTTCCATCAAAAGTCCTATGATTGTTGGCCATGTCGCTGTGACAGCAAACTGTAGGCCAAGTTAAGTTTTCCACACAGCTTCCAGGAATTCATCTTTGACCTGAAGTTACCCCCAAAATCCCCCTAAGTCCTTCTTTTTAGTTGTTGTTGGCCAGTTGACTTAATGCGTCACCCTCTGATGTACAGTTGCTTTTAACGGGACCATATCAGTGATTTTGCATGTTGTAGCCCATTTAGCATCCTACAAATCATATATCTTGCATTACTGCCAACTTGCTAATTATCCATTGATTTCCACTCAGTCATATGGTATGAAAATCTTCTAGAAGATGGACCCTTGAACACGGACCCTTAACCGGTGGCTAGTGGTAATATTGTACCCTGCCCTTACTCAATCAGTACCAACAAGTATTGAGATTCAAAATTACCCAGCCCTATAATGTGCAGTGTAGACTTTACAAATGAATCTGCACTTTAACAAAATCACTATACATTATCACAATGTAGGGTAAGTATAATGTGATGGGCATAAATGAATGCAGACTTAATGTTTCTTGTGATGGATTCCATAAACCAAGCTAAAACATTTTTATACCATGATAAAATGAATGAAAACCAATGGCACAAAACACAAAACTGCATGGTATGCATTTGAAAAGTCAGCAAAAATGGGATTTAAGCTAAACCTCCCCTAGCACATTGGTGTGGTTCTTTAGGTTTAATCTGGCCCATAGACAGCGTCCCTTGGTCCTGCTGTGGAGCTGTGGCTAACTGTCACACGACACGCCTGCGGATCCATCTGCGGTGACCGATGCCTTTAACGACCAAGACCCCAAAGAGGACGTCTACTCTTTTGTGGGATTCTTTTGCTCTCGGTCTTTCTGTGGAACTGAAGGACCAAAAATGCAGAGAGAATTGTGGGAATATCCATTGATCTTTACTGATGGCCATTACTGGAACACAAACACAAACTTCTTGACTTCTGAATTGTACATGCAGTCCCCCCCCCCCCCAGTCCACTCCTGTTGCAAAGTTAGCAGTTTGTGTCAGTCACACTGTAGCGACTTTGTGGTAGAAGCTCCATGTTGTTCCTCCCCTTCGTCTGTAAATCTACATCGCAGCAGATGTTCTTACTGTAAAGTTATTGTCAATTTGGGCAAATAAAAAAACAAAAACAGTGATGTCATACTTGTACAAATAAAAGCTCAATAAATAGAAGACTTGAACAAATGTTAAACCTGTTCGTGTCTCATTTCCTTCCTGAGAATCACCATGTTTGCTTTTGTTGAGATTTACTATTAAGCAAATCAAATCTGAGTCAAAGTGAATATAAAAAGCTTTAGAAATCTGATAAAAACCACGTTTTTGTTTCTAGAAAGTAAAAAAATAAAATAATAAGACTTACTCCCAAACAAACTAAGATGCTGTCTTTCTGTTATATCAAAAAGAAAGAGACATGAGAGTGATAAAAAACATTTATTAGAATAAGGAACTTATAATAAATGAATGAAATATATTACAAATAGAGAGTGGAGTATAAACGGTGTTGAGTGCTGTGTCAAGTGTTCTGTTGTGGTCAATTCGAGATTTCAGTGACTTTGCGTTGCCATTAGTGCTCCTTCCTCCGCGGCTCGGTGGCTTTGCTGAGGTTTCCTGCCTCCTGCTTCAGGACGCTCAGAAGAGACTGGGAACTCTCCAAGATCTACGGATGAAAAAGGAAATACACTGTAGATACTTAAAAGTAGCAGAAGTAAAAACACTACCTGGTACAGATGATAGTGTGGTGTATACTGTAAAAGTCATTTTAAAAAGGGAGGCCAGGCACGGCTGAGCGTCTTGTTGTTTTTTAATAAGAGCAGCTTTGGAGTGCTTGTTTGCAGTGATTAGCATGAGTGCTCAGGGAGTTCAGCATCAGTTAGTGGGACGTGAAGGACAACACAATGTTGGGTCACTGACTATTAAAAGGACAAACCACAGAGAAAAATAATGGTGTACCAAAAGGCAGCAGTCGGTTCATTAACCGCTTAACAATACACATGCCCAGCATTCATGTTAAATGATATCTGACCAACTATTAGGTCCTGTAGTGGCTATCAGGATGTGCGGCCATTTAATCTGCCTTTAAAACCTACTGGAAACCAATGTAAAGAGCAGATGCTTGGCAGCTCGGTCCGGCCTTATATCTGCATTGTATCTGCTTAGGCTGTGCCAACCACCTCTGCACTACATTTACCAACAGCCACTACTTAGCAACTCCACTGTTATGAGAAGCTTTTCTTGTCCCTTGACATGTCCCCCTGCTGAACAATAACAATATTTTAGACAGTCAACCCACACACACACACACACACACACACACACACACACACACACACACACACACACCTTGGTGTATGCGGCCTCGGTCTCAGCGATGGTGCGGTCGAAGGTGGCGCGGGCAGCCAGTCTTTGTGCCAGGCTCTCGTTGACTCTGCTCAGCTTCTCTGAGAGGACGCGGATGTCGTGCTGCAGTCGTTCCTTCTCCTCTTCCTCCTGTTTGATCTGCCGGTTCAACTCCTCCCGCTTGGAGCAAAGGTCCTCAATACCTGACGGAGACGAAAAAAAAATAAAAAATCAAACCAGAGGCCCACTGGATCAGCTTAGGCCAGTGACGAATTGTTACTTTAATATAAAACTAAACATTGCTGTATTTTCTGCACATTTCCAAATGATATCAATTATATTAGTGGTGCAAGCAAAACGATCAAACACTGTCTAGCTCCAGCTTTCAAAATGTGTTTTTTGTAATCTGAATATCTTGGAGGTTTTGGACTTTTGGTCAGACATAACAAGCCATTTGAAGGCGTTACCTCTAGGAAAGTGTGATTATTAGGCTAGATGATTAATCTTTTTAAAAAATCTTAACATTTATTGATGAGGAAAATAATTATTAGTGGCAGCTGTAGCATGTTGTGAAAGAATAGTATTTAATAGCATTAAAATCTGAGGTAATTATTAAATAGCTTTAATTTGCTACAAAATATCTTGAAGTCACTTAAACACTGAAATGTGTATTTTTACAAGTGAAGTAAAAATCATATTGCAAGCGCTTGAACGAGCAACACATCTGTTACAGAGAGAATAAACCCCCTCCTTCAGTGGAACTAACGTGGTCTGCAGAGGGTTAAAGGCTGATTTCCAGGTGATAGACAAGCAGCATAATCTGTGTAGGTTAATCAGATTCTATCCTGTTTGCTGGCAGGTCAAGAACTCGAACAAGTTCCAAGCAGAACATCTCAGGTGTCTGTAGCCCTGCTGTAGACTCACAGTCTGTTCCGACTGAGAGAGGGAGTACGTTTCGAGACAACGTCAGTATCTTTGTGGTCAAACCCGCCGCCAAAACTGTGTCCTGCAGTTAATCACTAGCATCGTACCGTTTTAAATGACTACTAAATCAATTAAATTAGTTATCGACAAGAAAACAGGTCACTTACACTTGACAAGTTCATTGTTGTAGG
Source organism: Nannoperca obscura (assembly GCA_036024295.1). NCBI lineage: Eukaryota > Metazoa > Chordata > Actinopteri > Centrarchiformes > Percichthyidae > Nannoperca > Nannoperca obscura. Next base: position 13,419 of record JAVQJL010004941.1, read on the forward strand.
TCTGCAGAGCAGCAGCTTGCTGGGTCATGCTGGATTTTGGGAAATATTCGCCTTAATGATACAATTCAACCGTGGCTCGACGCCGCTTAAGCTAGCTGCTTGCTTCCTGAGTTCTCGCGAGCGGCTAGCTTGTCATCTGTGTCTCTAAACTAAGTCTCCGTGGGTCACACATAGAAGCAAAGAGACGAGCGCTTCCCCTCAGAAATGTGTTTTAAACGAAGTGGTCGTACATGGCGGGTTTCCCTGACAACTGACCGGAAGAAGCTCAGGACGCTTCTTCGTGTTGTGGAGTTGGTGTTTCACGTCTAACTTCCTGCGCTGGCGACCTCTTTCCACAGTGTTGCCAAACATCTTCTTCCTGGTGTTTTACGGCGGTTGCCAAATAACGTTATGGTGCGTTACCGCCACCAACTGGTAGGGAGTGTGGAATTACAAGGAAACTCAATGTTCTTTACATTTAAATGTATCGCACGAACACTCAAACACAAACCCACGTCCACCCCACAGACATAAACTACAGATACATGCACAGCCACATAGTGTTTTTAATCACAGAAAATAGAAAGGTTTCAGTTTGCTTTGTTTTGTTGATCAGACATAGTTGTGACAGATCTCAGGACCTAAACAGGAACTAAAAACACCCTCTCCCTAGATCTGGATCTTATTAGAAACAGTTAGAACCCCCCCCCCCCATCACCACCACCTGATTTCCTGAGAGGTCTGGCCTGGTCATAGTCAGTGAGCAGCGGTGGAAGGAGTATTTACATACTTACCATATGTAAAAGTACCATTATCATACTATGGAAATAGGCCGTCTACACTGCAAGTAAAAGTGGTGCATTCAACTTGAGCAAAAATAGGCTTACAGTAGTATTATATGCAAAACAATTCTCTGAACCAGCTTGATAAAAACTAGTCCTAGACATTTTACTAATCTACTGTACTGTGTAGTGCTCTATTCTGCCAGTTAAACCAGTCTATTACCAGTAACAGAAGCTGCTTTTTACTTACATTTCTTCATTTTAACACAAACATATTTTGTCCTTCTCCTACAGTTGCTTCAAGAATTAACTGCAATAATTTGTGTATTGGATACAAATGTTCCTCAGAAAGGTTCCTCTTACATGATCATGATGAGCCAATTTCATTCTTCACTCTTTTCAATGATTCCATGTGAAATTATATTTCCTAGACCACACTGAGTGTATGTAAAGTTACACTAGTGTCTGCTACTGTTTCAGTATACATGTCTGTTACTTTAAACAGATTCTGTAGAAATATTTGTTCATAGATGGCTAAGCTGATATAATTAACAAAGAGGAAAGTATGTAAAGTATGTAAAGAAACAATGTTTAAACAGGTTAGTTTCACTCCCGTCATGAAGTACTGAACAAAGGGAGGAAATTTAAAAGGCATCAAGGCCTAAACACAGGAAAGAAGAATCCAAACATTTGGAGAAACTGTTATCAACTGAAACTGTTATCATGGGACTAAGCAAAGGAGGACACCTTGTGGTGTAACACAGACACAACAAGGACATGATAGATAGATAGATAGATAGATAGATAGATAGATAGATAGATAGATAGATAGATAGATAGATAGATAGATAGATAGATAGATAGATAGATAGATAGATAGATAGATAGATAGATAGAGTATGTAGGTAGATACTGTAAATAATGCTGCATGTTATTAATGGTGCATTTGGGGGACAAACTACGTTTTGTGTTCAATAAGGTAGAAGAGTGGCCCTGGCTCTGGAGAAGCTATGCAACAGAGCGTCACCTTGCTTGTTTTTGTTGCTTGTTTTTTTGTCTGTTTTTGGAAAAGCTCAAGTATAATCTGTGTGCAGAGCAGCTCACAGTTGAAGGTAACCCGTTGTTTACAGATTAAGCCCCACTCCTTCGGCAGAACAGGCTGACCCAAATCGTTAAGGTCAGAAGGAACAAAACATATCATACTGAATTGTTACAGTCATGCTTGTGCGTATGTGCGCGTGTGAATCATGCAGACCTGCTTGTGTGAAATGGGAAATGTTCCTGCTAAGACCCTCGCTGCAGTCTTTGGGCCATTGTCATGTGTGAGTGTTTGAGGATCCTGTGGTGAGAGTAGAGTATTGTGTTTCTATTTTGTTTATTAGGCGTCTTATATAAGCAGCAGCAGGGGGAAGGGACATACTGAGACAGGGGTAAAGGGCACGAAGCTATGAAATACAGTCAGACTGTTATTGAGATAGTTTATAAAATGAATAGAATTAAATAAAGTGAACAAAAGACAGACAAAAATATACTTTATTCTCTGAAAATATTTTCACTAAGTCTGTGAAATTGAATGAGAACTACAGAAGAAACTCAAGAAACAATACAATATTTTTAAGTTTAGTGGAAAAGGGTTTGTGATTTCTCCCTGTTTCCAGCAGATAATCTCTTGTATTATATCTCTTTATAGTGTTGTTACAGCCCGGCTCGAGGTTGTAACAAGAAAGGAGTCACAGACACAAGAACAGTTAGATAGACCAAATATAATTTATTTTCAGCCAGTATTCAACACGAATAGCTGTGTGGAAATGTGAAGTATC
>JAVQJL010004943.1:0-27319 GCA_036024295.1 Nannoperca obscura
CCGCGCCGGGGCCGCCCGCCCCCCCCCCCCCCGTCAACGGCCTCCATTTGCAGCTGTACATTTCCTGCCAGTTCAGCCACAATGTCCATCAACCCCCATCAGTGCCAGCAAACATATAAACTATTCCTTTAAACAAAACACAAAATGCAGATCCCACATTATGCTGTTCTGTACAGAAGTTTGATATATATATATTTTGAATTGATGAGGCTTTGCAACTCAGGTTCTCTGAATTTAACACACCTCACACCACTGTGAGAGAAGAGACCTACAGTTCCAAGGTCCAGTCTGTAAACCTCTTCAGAAAAGCTGTCCTAAAAGCACTCACATTTAAAACACATTTGATTTTATCAGCATTTTACTGCAATAACAATTTCACAAAAAACATGTTATAGTGAACAGCTTTTATAAAAATAAAAAAAATCTCTTTGTAGAACATCATATGACTACTGTTTTTAAAGGCGCTACAATGCATTGTACTTAATTGCCTTCAAGTTAGTTATAACTCCACTGAGAAATGTAAGTTAGTTTAGGGCTACGGCCCCATAGGTTATGAACTCAACTTCAGTTACATAACACTTTATGTACATTTGGAGAAAATTGACAAAGTATGCAAGTGTTGAGCTGTGCCTTTTACTGTCCTTTGTTTGTCTTCTTCTCTGGTGCGGTAGTCGGGGAAAGAGTTACAGTACACAGAGGGAGGACTTGCACACAGAAAGCAAAAAAGAGAAAAAGTCTGAAAAAGTACAAGTTCAGTCCATGTTGCACTTTCCTTACTACAAGATGAAACAGCCCATATGTGGGTTACTCTACAGGTGCACCTAGTCAATGATCGAGGGCTTGATTAAACACACAAAACCAATTGGCTGCAGGTCAAGTCATTACAAACACGTTACAATAATATAGTTCCATTGACATTTTCATACACATATTGATATACATATACACACATACATATACACACATACACGTGCACTGGGAATGGGACCCACTGGAAAAAAAAGACAATAAGATAAAGTCACAGAAAACAGATAATATTTAATTCTTAATTAAAGCCACTATTGTTGTTGGCTTTTTTTGATGGAAATATTTGTTTGGCGTGTAAAAAAAAACTCCAAAGATAAATACTGAAAAGCAACTGACAGTTTGGACCACAAGTACTGACCGACCAGTGTTAATAAATATTGACAGAATTTCAACTTTGGTTCAGGATGTGTTTCTGAAAATGTCCTGCTGATATTGCTGGATAGTGCTTTGAGGAGTTCTTAGTAGTAGTAGTAAATATACTTTACATTACCACAAACCATTTTCCAAAGCCTATTGTAAGTGTTTAGATTGCTTTCCTACATTCTAGGCAGCTATTGGTTTCTGTTCATTTCAGAACCTTATTAAAACCACATAGATGAGATTTGAAACTAACCTGGGTATATAGAATGAAGATTTTTTCACTGCTACATTATTACTTTAGTTAATGTCAAAGTTACATTACTGTTGACTGGCACTGTTGTTGCCAACAAAAATATACATATATATATATATATATATAATGTGCAGCGCTCTACCATTAATGAACTCCCACTTGATAGCAGAAAGAAATTCAGAATCACTTTCATAATTTATGTTCAGAGATCATTTGTGGCTTTCATTGATGAAAACAAAAAAACATAACAGAAATATAATAATATATATGATATATAATAACAAAAAAATGTACTTTTATTATTAGTTATAATTCAAAAGAAAAAAATAAGTACAATCAAAGAACAAACATTATTTAAATTCACAATTTAACTAATTTATAAACCATAATTACCTAATTTTAAATGTTCAGGACCAGTGATATTACATAAGTACTTACATCACCAGCCTCTTCCCCCTGGCAATATTTGATGTTATGGTGTCAGAGCAGAGCACACATGGTCGGTCCGTCCTATTCTCCAGTATAAGATAGGAAGATAAAAAGACTACACTTTGTGGTTCCTGCCATTAATGCTGTCCAGAGTGCTGACCAGACTGCATGCTCCGCAGATGTCACAAGCGCTACCTAAGAGGCGCGCTGGCTTCAAGATCCTTTCGAGTGTTGAGTCTCTGTCTACCTCTCATCACTGGTTAAGGTTTTCCTACTTTCCAAACCCTTTAAAAAATAAAATATGATATGGGGGGGGGATCTTTCTGCTAAAATACAGTACATGTGATTACTTTCACATTCACAAGCACACAGGGGCTCCATTGAGAAATAATCATGCAACTTTCAAGCAGAATTCTCTGCAGAGGTTCTTTTTGATCAACTTTAAAATGTGGTAATTTCAGTGTGCTGATGGATAGACCCATGCTGGTCAGGTAGAAGCAAAGAATAGAAGTGAAAAGAGACCAAATACAGAAGAATACAGAGAATACACTTTAGCGCATTATGCTTTTTAGTTCTTGGAAGACAAGAAATTCCAAGTTAGGGAAATAAAAAATAGAGCTGGGAGTGTTTGAAAAAAATATTTACCTTGACCTGTGATGTGCAGACATCAACATTCACAGGTTTGTCAAATTTAGGTTTGCGTCTGAGATGTTCTATCCAGATATAAAGTACAGTTGTCTCTGCAGGCTGGCAAGGCAGGGGAGCAGCTCAAATTACCAAGTTTTTATAAAGGGACTCAAACAACTACACAAACCACAAACATGCCAGCCCATTACATACGTTACTTGCTTGTTCCTTGATACACAAGGGTATCAGTATCAGGGTTTTTTTTCACATAGGATGTTCAGAGTCGTCCACTTAACACTACACACATCTGCCCCTCAAAAGCAGTTCTATCATTACCATTTAATGTTTTGTATGGAAGAGACAATGAGGATGGGGGGGCCAGTCATTGCACAATTACTTCAATTGTCACTGCTCAGTTATGACAGGTTTCCTATGCTGTTCCCTATTCATTTCCTTTGCAACAAGATGTGTGGCTGCAGTGAAGAACAATCTTTGGATATTTTAAAGGCCATTTTGATAATTATAACACAGAACTGATTAAGGAAGAAGGGCAAGTTGGAACAATGGCTCTGCGTTTGACCTCTGTATCATGGGAATATGGGCCCATGTGTTCAGTCAGCTTCGTCTCAGAGATGATTTGCAGGGGTTGATTAATTTTTAAGTACAGACGTAATTAAAAGTCAGTCCAAATGATTTTAGCTCAGAAGGAATTTGTGCAAACACGCAAACACACACACACACATACACACAATCACCAAGGCCAAGTACAGTTGTAAAATGACTATCGATTAAGTTGGGTGATTGTAAATGACAAATAGTTTAGGGCTGCCTAGAACCCTTTGGACTCTGATGCACCAAGGCGAACTCAAAGAGTTAGTGCCAAAAAAAAAAGTATGATCAAAAACTCAGAATGTGAGTAAATCAGAAGTTCTGTCAAAAGTTGCACTTGAACACACCACAAAAATTACAACGGACAGGGTGTGTGAGAGGAATAACAGTATTTGTAATTCAAAAAAGAAAACCCAAATACACAGCATCACAGAAATAAACAACAATTTCGGTTGACAAAGGACTGTAAACCGCCTTGAGACTATTGACAAAGGTGAGGAGGTCCCTTGTCATTTCAATCGGATGGCAAAGTCTATCTGTCAGTTGATACACTTTGGTGTAAAACTTTTAAAAGGGAGTTTTTCCTTGCCATTGTCGACTAGTGCTTGCTCATGGTGGAATCATTGGGTCTTGTGTGTGTGTAGAAGTTGGTCTCGACGTTATCCATGCAATAGAGTGCCCTGAGATAACTTTGTTATGATATGGCGCTGTATAAATAAAATTGAATTGAATTGAATTGAATTTGGTCCAATACATTTTGGTGAAATATTTCAACAACTATCAGATGGATTGCCATTATATTTTGTGCAAACATTTATGCTCCCCAGAGGATGAATCCTAATGACTTTGGTGATCCCCTGACTTTTCCCCTAATGCCATCATACGATTAACATTCATGCTTTTCAGTGAACTATCTGGATAGCTGTTGGATGGATTGTCATGAAATTTGGTACAGATATTCATGTCCCTCCTAGGATGTATAGTAATAATTTGGGGGAACTTTTCATCTAGTGCCACCATCAGGTCAACATTTTAATATAACCAATACTTTGGTTTGTGACAAAACAAATCTCATCTTTAATTTGTGTTTAGTGAAATTTGCAAATGTTAGCTAACTCATTAAACTTAGATGGTGAACATGGTCAACTTAGCAGGTACAATACCAGGTATAATATCTGATCAAAGCATGGCTGTACCTACATTTTAGTCTTGATTAATGGCTAATGGTTGCTTACATCCATATTAACTGTCATCTTCTGTTTTTTAAGCTGTAAAGTACTATGATAGCTTATAGCCCAAACATCCCCAGTTGGAGGGAAAAAGAGAGGTCTAAACAGTCTTCACAGAACAAAGATGACACATATGTGTTCGAGTGTGGGTGCAAAGGCAATGCATGGGATGTAGCATTAATCATACTGAGACCACTGCTGGCTATGCCAGTGATTCTGCTTCAAGAGTTGTCCTGTTGATTGTTGTACTTAAAAACAATCGAACAAACAAAGTAAAATAAAAATCAGTTAGATTAAGCTGTTCCTAAGTGTTCATTGCTGTATTACAAGACATATCAATCATTTTGGGAGTGATAGCAGATTCCAGTTCTGTGTTTTGAATTTTTGATGGTGGGCAGGGCTGACCTTTGGTTTACATTTGGATCAGAGACTGGGACTTTAAATTATTGATGTATTAACCTGTATGCAGCTTTTTAATGTTGTCTGGGTGGTGCTAAAGTCAAACTATCTTATATAGTGTATTTACAACAATTTACAACAATTTATTTACAACCTCGTAATATGGTTTGCATGAAAACTGTTAATCTACATGTAAAGATGAACCATAAGATTCAACTAAAGGTCATAAAGAAGTACAATATATATATAATATAGTATATGATGGAAATAATCATGTATGGTAACAGCACCTCAAAAGTGCATTATTGAGTATCACACTGAACACATCACATCCAATGTGATGACTCCCCAGTTCCAAGATGAACAAAACAGACTGTCCACTGGATGTGTAATAAATACTTCATCCACTTTTAGTGGGATGTTTTGAGAAATTCACCTTCTTGACTGAACCTCCCACACACTGTACCGCTACACTCGTGTTTGTCATAGAAAGTTCTGACAGATTATCCACCAGGCATTTTTGATGTGAAAATATTTGATCTTGGCTCACCTCTCTGAGCTGTTTGACCAGAAATGTCGTTATTATGATCTCATATAAAACAAAATCACTGAGGCTTTGATGAGAAACAATGACGTATAAAAGCCCACAGTAAACAAGGTTTGTGGCACTGCTGGCTTCACAATTTCAATGCAATACAAGAAAAAGAAGACAAGGAAAGAGAAAAGGAAAAGAAAGATAATGAGAGAAAGTCTCTAAGGATTAAATACTTAATAAAAGAGAGATCAATTAAGAAGCACAGGCAAAATACAAGGTGAAAAAGGAAGGACATTGATCAGAGAGTCTTCAATGTTCTACATGTCACATTCACCTATACTTTTCAATGCATTGATTCATTAACTCACATAATGTATTATATAAATTAAATTTCAGTGATTGGAGAAGGTGTCAGTGGAAGCTGCTTTTGTTGCGTCGCACTGAAGGTTGCATGCGAATTTCAGTGCACTGACTCTACCAGTCTGTAGAGTCCATGTTCAGCCTGTGCTCGTGTGATATAGATAGAAGTTGTACTTAGTGAATAAATAATACCCAGCATGTTGTTTACCATGTACTGTGTACCTTGTAAACAAAACATGAAGGTTTTTTGTTTAAAAAAGAAACATTTTGACGAGTTGTAAACGAGCACATGAAAACACACCCTCTTGTTCAGATACATTCCAGCTTTAACTTTTATAATTACTTCTCTTTCCCCACGCCACCCCCACCCACCCCCCAACCCTCCACCCCCAACGTAGCAGATTAACACTGACTCAGACCACCCACCTATCAGTTAAGTCACTTTGGCCCAATTAATACCTGCCGGGTGATTTGATAAAAGTGCATAGAAGCAGAGTTTGGAAGCAAAGTGAAGCCACAAAAAGTTGTTTTTTAATCAATTTCCAATTAAAATTTCATTTTCCTGTCTGTAGGACCACCTGTAATTGAGTCAAGGTGCAGGAAGTGAGGGGCTGAGAGGCATAGCTGGTCCTTCAGGGACTGTTCATTTCCATATAAATGAGCTGGTAAATGCAAGCCGGATTTCTGAGATTCGTTATTGACCAAAAGACGAAGACGAGTAATGAATACTTTCCTTTTTTTTACTGTAGATTTATTTCTTAAAAGCTGATAAAACTGTGTTTGATATTTCTTTTAAAAGGGTGGGGAGTGCAGATGGTACATTTTGTATAACAAGCTAGTGCTGAGCAGTTACTCACCACCCCCAAGCAAACTAAAACCTTTATTGGAAGATATGGTGAGAGTCACAATGAGCCTTTGACATTTCCTCTGGGTAATTATTCACTGAAGTGAGTGTCAATACTTGTAAAAGAAAGATGCCTTCTCCTTTTCTGCTTCAGGATATTTGCTGAACAAACTTGTGTGATTTACAGCAAAAATATATTAAATATTAATTTATAAAATATTTAATAATTGAAGGTTGTGATGGGAGTAAAACACAAATACAGATGCTACCACAGAGTGTAGTTTACTGGTGTTGCAGTGTGTTGCTGGTATTCACTAGTATTTATTGATCCATTCATTCTTCACTGGATGGATCAATACAGTGCATGCATGTTTAAAAAGACAGCAACCCACCATTACAAGCTACAACCAACAGATCTTTAAAAAAACAAATCTATACATTTTATTATTTTGTGGCAATGATCATTTGTTTTACATAAATTGGATATTACTAAGGGAAACTACCTGCATAATTTTGACAAAGACAATCTTCTATCACTTTCAACAAAATGTAATACCCTATTTTGTGTTAGAGTGCAGCCAATCCCAAATCATTGAAGGGCACATTGACATCTTGCCGTTACTGTTGTCAAAAGGACTGCAAATTTAAATTAGACTGCATGTCTTTAATGTCATCTGCCTACTGGCTGCAGCACTGAGACCCTCAATCAAACATATTTCCGTACTCATGCAGTTATTCGACACCATAAAGCTATATCACTGATAATGTCTGTAACCTGTTAGAAATGGTGGATTTGGAGGAGAAAGAAATTTGGTTTCTCAGTGTGGAACTACTTGACTGGTCTATAAAAGGTTGACAATCAGGACCTGTGTGTCAAATGATCAAACAAAATTGAGTTTGCCTTTAAAAAGCTAAATTGTATCAAAGCGAACTACAATTTGAGTCCTTCATGTTCACATCCACTGTGGAAAATGTCTCAAATAGCTTTTTTGTGCATTTTCTGTGGTAGAAAACACCATCATACACTAGTTGGAAGGCCTGAACAGACAGCAGAAAAGATGTTTTAACCTGTATCTGCACTCGAGTGAACATGGTCTCACAGAGATACTTAAGTGGATTAATTGCAGAAATTGATTTAGAAGACATCACATCAAATTAGAGGACCATTATGGATAATTGCTCGCTTTCAGCTGCTAGTTTGGTCACAATAATGTTATAATGGATAACTTTTATTAGGTCATTTTGTTTACGGATATACTTTATTATATTATATGCAGGGATGTTGCAATGGTTTCTTAATGTAGTGATGCTTCACCTAATGAAGGCCTTTTCATTGACTCTTACCGTAAACATCCCTAGCTCACATGTATAAAGACTTATAAAACAGTGTCAGAAAAAAAAAATGTCATCGTGCCCCCTGCTCGTACCAAACATCAAATTTTGGCATTAGGCAACAAAAGGCAGACAGCATGACAGCAAAGACAAAAAGAGGGACAAGATCCATCAATCTGTTCCTCTTCTGCTCCTCTTTGTCTACTGAGGAACATCCCCACTGTGTTCATGCAGGGTGGCACCACTGTCTGCAGAAAAAGGATAACATTTATATTTTCTCTGTGGTATTCTTCTCTTTTTTGGCACTTTTTATGACAGTGGACATTATAAATTACATCCATAGATGGCACTTTTTCAAATTTAAAGAAAACAGGATGCCAGTATTATATATAATATTTATTTGTTCAGAGAAGTAGAAAACATATAACAATCTCCAAGTGGCCCATGCAATTTAGGACCATTTTATACCTTTATTACACATCAATGGCACCCACACAACTAGGGGTAGTTTTCTTTGTGATAAGCCCACACGTAACACCGCCAGCATACCAATATTTTATTTATCAATCTAGCTAAGAGCTAAAACTTGACCTGATCTTGGTTCCAAGTACATTTAGACATTAGACAGAGATTTCTAAATCATATCAAATCTTCCATAAATCTTCTTGCTTTACTTCTTTCTGTGTTGGGATGTCATATTTTGCTTTTCTTTTTTTTGTTATACAACATGACAATCCTGGTTTAGTTATAGAAAGATACCTGTGCATGTCTGGCTTTACAGCTATTTACTGCATCCAATATGTCATATCGTGGATTACAGATTGGATTTTTACATGTGTGACTTTGAGTACAGCACCACAAACTGACACAGCGAGGAGGCAATAGCTAGCAGTGACCTTGATCCAGTGTCACCATCACAGCATATTACCATACCTTATAAATCAGTTAAAGGATCACAAATGGAATGTTATGTGACACAGAGTCAAGTGCATGACATATTTTTGGGGCAGAGCAAGGCAGGGAGCCAAAAAAAACTGAGAAATCAAAAGACAGACTTTCAAAAGCTGTAAATCATGTGAAATAATACATTTAACAGGTCTAAAAATGATCAGCTAGTATGCAGTAAATATAAGCTCACTAGCTTTCAAACAGACAAAACCCACTTCCTGTGGTTCTTCCATGTGCATGCTGTGCAGCCTGCTACTGTCGAGTCATTTTCTTCTTTCCAATTCAAACACTTTATTTCTTCTACTTTGAGCTACAGCCCAATTAAAAATACTACCTGGTGAGATGACGGCAGGTGAAGAAGAAACCTGGTGTGCATTTTAAAGGATTGTTTTACGCAGATGGGGGTGGCAGCCGTGGCAGCAGATTGTGCCCTGCTTTGCCACACATATCCATGCCCTGACTGTGCCCTGTGTCCAAATCAAAATATTCATCTGATGCATGGTAACCAGTATTATATTGATGCCATTTAAACTCCTTAGCCCTTTTCACGTGTAAGCTTCTGTGTTTAAATGCATAAAAACATCTATCATGAAACAAGGACTTCTGTGTACTGTTCCAGAGGTTGGAAAAATGTGTATCAATTATACTAGTTGTTAATATTTTAATATTTAGATTTAAATAGTTGTGCGGTTCATCACAATTGATCTAGACTTAATGAACATAAATTGCTCAATTTACATAATTGTCAATTTCCTGTTTTGAGTCTTGAAGAAACATGAATAAATTTATATGTTTTATAACTGTTATTGGCCAGTTGGGAAGCAACAACAGCCTCAAGACTCTGGTGCCAAGTAATGGATAAACACAAGTTACATTTCCCGACGCTTCAAAGAGAACATTCACAAACCGAGAATTTCTCAAATAAATTTGCACTAAAAAGACTACATTTTTGTACCAGTGTTAATGTGTGTGCTGCCTGCCTGTTGAACAACGATGGCTGGGCGAAAACTGTCCATGTTGTCGGCAGTAACACTATGTCCCAGGGGTTTGCTGGAGCAGCCATATGGCCGTGTGGTGGAACAAGTCTGTCTCTAGTCAGATCAGCCCTTCAGCACAGCCAGCATCAGCCCAGCACAGAGGAGCTGTTACGTGGCTGATTCGGGGTTCAGTTATGGTTGGAGGATTTTTGTCAATTATGTAAGCTGGTAACAGAGAGTTACGTCATATATCTCCAAGAATCTACATATGCGATGATGGACCTATATCACAGATAATTGCAGCTTCTTTGTCCATTTATTTATATATATATATTTGGCCTCTTGGGGGCAGCGGAAACAAGTTGTGAACATCATCTTTTAAGTTGATTCTAAACCTGTGCTTTTAAGTATGATGGGGGCTCGATTCTTGGAGGGGTGCTTAAAGGCCCTATCCAGTGTTAGGTTGTTGTGCAGCCATTTGTCTGTACATTTTCAAATGATGCTTGAGTTGTGTCTCTTTTGCCTTGTGAGGATCTACAAAAGAGGGTTATTCTAGTAGGGTATAATGTCAGAGAGAAGGAGGAAGTCAAACTATTCAAAAGTATGAATAGTGAAAGAAACTTAGAAACATATTACTTTTCCAATTATGTCTCATTAACAAGATGTGCCACATGTTTGCCTCATCATTTGTAAATGTCAAGTCTTTTTAAATTGAATCTAAAAATAACCATCTTCTGATGAGTGCCATAGAGAGCTTATTTGATACCTTGATTTGGCAGATACAGAGAGTGCAATATACTCCGAAAGTGCGAAAACTTTTTGTCTGCATTAAAGCAGTTCAATCAAGGGCACAGACCATCCATCTACTCTTGATTAGAGTGGAATACTTTAAATCAAAGAAAAACAGCATTTAATTGGATATCAAGATAAAACATTTAAACTACTGACAGGAAAACCATCTCTTAATATTATTCATATCATGAGCACAGATGAGTTATTGGATGTTTTGACTTGATTGGTGAATCAAGTGAATCACTGTGCCATTAAGTCAAGTAAAGACAGTATCAAACCACGCTCTGGTACTGTTTTTTTAATGGCCTGAGGCAACTGGGTTAATGTGAACACACTTTAAGGATGAATGAGTCTCACACTAATGAATAGTTGGTCTCCTGAGGGGCTTGAAAGTTTCACTTTGCCAGGAGACAGAGACAAGGCCTTTGTTTGGTGGCCTAGAAACAAGTCCCTGTGTTGGACAACAGTTGGCATAAAGAGGAGATGACGTCAACGCTGTAAACTCACGGGACTTTTCCCGTAGGGCCTGGAGGTGGGTGGAGAGGAGGTGTGAAGCCAGAGTGGCAGAAAAGGAAAAGGAAACTGGGAAATTAAATGAAAGAGACAGTAATTCACATTAAGGAATGTATTAAAGCTTATAAGCAATGGATAAAATGAAGAATCAGCAGTTGCCCAATCATCATCCAATATATGTCTAATCAGTTCAACAACATAACTTCCATCCAATATTTCTCCTCTATTAATGTCTGGTGGTTGTTTTCTTCTTCTAATGCTTCACATCATATCAGAGGTGGTTAACACACAGCTTTCTTCAACTGGGATCTGAGCTCAAGTCTGTCATTGTTCACAGATGAGACATTTTCAAATAGACATACACAACCGGTTGTGAGAGCACCACCCAGTTCATTAGCAACAGCAGCTGATACATTCACAATCAATGTCTCCTATTTTGCTACACACAACTTACCCAGAAGTCAGAGCCAAAAGAGAAAAGAGATTTTAGAAAGATTTTTTTGTTTGGTTCAGTGAAACGTGACTAATCTTAGTCAATGAATGTTTTCATGGTGAGACTTAAAGTGTAAAGCCCTGCTATGTCTAGAGCATTACATGTATTTGAAAAATAATGTAAAGTTGGTCACTGGAGGAGAGGCCACAGGGTCTAACAAGGGTTTATTACCTTGGAAGCATAAAAAAGCTCAAGTGTCCTGGATGACTGCCTGTTATGCATACCTTGTGTGCAAATGAAACATTTTGGCCTGATGACTGTGATGGACACTCATGGCAATGTTAAAACCTTATCTTTCTTGTGCACAAGTGAATATTTTGTCCTTTGGTGACACCAGAGAAAGGGTCAGGGGTCATCATCATGCTGTGGGACGGATGTGTGTACTATCCACAACTGATTTTAGGGAAGATCCCGCAAGATATAGTGACCCTGTCAGACTGACTAACACCATCCTTGGGCCACACTGCTGGCACTGCAAAAACATTATGAAAGGTTGCAGTGCTGTCAAGTGGAAAACATTGCAGGTATCTTCCTATTGGAAAACATGGTTCAGTCCAGATTTCTGCCTTGATGGCTGAAAGTCAAAAGCCAATGTGCCAGACAGGTGCTGGAATCTAGCCTCTATATGTAGTGTATACTGAGAGGTGTATGAGATAACAAGGGACAGTAGAGCAGATGTAGTGATTGGATCCCAGCTGGAGCGGGAAACACAGTGAGGGCAGCTAGTGGAGATGTGTGGCATAACGAGGTCTGGACAGTTCTATAATTAGTACAGGGTGGACAGTGTGAGACAGTGTGAGACTGAAGGTGTCACCACTGTAACAAGTAAGTGTAAGTGTTCCAGGCGATAAATGTTTATGAGACATTCAAAGCCTTGAAACTGCCAAGAGATTATGGAGTTCCTGTTCCAACCCTCATATGTCCAGCAGGGCTAATCATGTCATAAGTTCAGAGTCCTTTGCTCTGCTGTCAAGGGTGAGTCTGAACACTGTCACCCCGCTGCCTCTACGTACATAGGACATAATTCATGAAGATATTGTATAAATTCAGCTAAAGAACCCACAAAGCCAAACTGTTAGAGGGCAGTACATCAAACGCATTTACAAGGAGACGACAGGATAAACAGGGCACCTGTCTGAAGTGACTGACTGACACCATCGATACAAGCGAGCCACAGGTATACTGCAATAAAATGTCTGCTGTTATGGAAACAAGATCTGCTTTTTATTTCTCTGTAAACAATACGCTGTGGGCACGGTCTAGCAGCAATTTTTAAGTACTGATATCACAATAAAGCACAGCCTTTTAGAAGGAAATAAACATCATAGCTACAGCCTTTTAAAACATTTCTTCTGAAACACAAAAAGTTTATCATTATTTTCAATATACAGAACAACAAAGCGGGAGTGAAAATCACTCAAAAGCTAATTGGCCATCTGAGTGGCTGAGTGATAGTCCCAGATCCCCATAGAGAAAGATATGATCAAAGGTCCTGGAAGGTCATGCCACTGGTCGCTCTGTCAATAGCCCACTCAAATCAGGGGACACTTTTCTTGATGTGCAGGAGCAGTGACTCATCATGACAAACAAAGGCATTCAGTAGTTGTGTCCTGTTGAAAACTATAATTACATGTGCACACTGTCAGCTCTGTGCAGCTTTCAGAGTGTGGCTTTTGATTTTGTCCTGTCTGTCTTAAGGTCTTCATGTGTTTTACAATATGCTAAATGTCTTAAGCATATATGACTTTGTTTCACAGTAAAACACATTTTAGGTACTGTTTACCGGACAAAAATCAACCGACACTGGATAAAAATGCTGGTCGTGTGCTTTGTTCACAGTAACACACAGCACAATGCAGCTAGAATTTAGTTGCATTAGAGACACATGATGAATGCTAATATCAAGTGTAAAGCGGCCCATACTGTATCTCAGGCCAAAATACACAGACCTCCTCAGATGCATTACTGTCCTTGGCTGGTGAGGTTGAGCATGGTGACTCTCATGAATAATTAAGCTGAATAATGGTTGTTCTTTTCAAAATGGATGTGAAATGCTCCCTCAAAAGGTTAACAGCCTCTAAATAAGGACAGATGTTTGTCATGTTTGATGCGATAGAAGCCCAGAATGGCCAACAGCAGCAGAACAACCACTCAATTCCAGCTTGGCTTTAGTGCTATAGTTAAGTTGTTTTTCTTATTCTTCGAAATCATTCTTTATTGACTCCTCCATCTTTTCTTTTTTCTATGGCAGGAATAACAAAAAAACTGAAATAAGGAAAAGGCTGACACTTAAAGAGGACTAAACTAGTCATTTCCATGTCAACATTTTTATTTCCCTATGAAGGCAGCTGTGGATGTCATGGTTTGTTTTAGGTAAATTGGTTAGCGGAATGAATATATGTCATTGTCTCATCTATACAGTACATAAAAATGGGTCTAGGGATGGCAAGTCGGTCGGTTTGAATTTTCTTTTGTTGTTGTTGCCATTTTTATGCCTTTATTACAGGTTCTGACAGTAGAGACATGGCATGAAATGAGAGGACAGGGACTCGAACCGGATGCTGTGATGTCTTGACAACTCTTGGATGGATTGCCATGAGATTTGGTACAGGAACTCATGTCCCCCTTAGGATGAACTGTCATAATTTCTGTGATCCCTTAACGTTTCCTCTTAATGCTCCAATACTTTGGTTTATGACCAGATACCTGCAAAACTAAAGACATTCCCATTAGCTTTAAGTGTTCTAATGAAGTGGCATCTAGAAATCGATAATGTGAAAGAACATTTTCAGCTCGCAGGTAAAAACCACTCATTGAATCTGTCTTTAAATTTATTTTGTCCGCACCTCCAAACACACGTTAAAATGAATGGATGAGAAGAGAAAATTGCAGGCTGAATGACAGACAGACAAACAGGGTCCATCACTAAGTTGTTAATCTTCGGATTGTATTGGATGAAGAGTGAATGAGACACCTACAAGCAATCAATCCTTATGTAATCTTCTCTGGCAAACCTTGTGCAGCGTCAGTCATTACAACCTGCCTTTGTGAGTCTCCACCCACACGTACTCGCACGCACACACGCACACACACACACACAGAGAAAAAAACACCACACCCTTCCAAATCCTGTCCCAGGGAAATGCCGCTCGCTCCCTGGATGTCAACCTTAATTCCCTATCTGTTAAATTATTCTCTTTCTTTCACAAACAAATGAGCTCACATGCATGTATGAATACTTGTGTCCCAATCAATAGACATTAATGCAATGAGGAAAAACACAACAGTAAAGACGTCCTCAGAGGAGAGCAACAACAATCTATCACCACACTTGATCTTCAAGGTCCCATTATATTTTATAGCTTTATGGATTCCGTACTGAGTTCTATTCGCCTTCCCTGTAACTCAGTACCATCTCCCCACACTCAGGCTTGCTTTGGCAGATCAATGGCACAGTGTGATGATAGGTTTTTAATTGAGCTGTCCTGAAGGGTGGGGGGTGTTTTAATGAGGCCAGGTCCTGTTTTCATCCTGACCTTTGAGACTATGCCCCACAGGTGTCCATCCTCTAACTTAAAAGGACTGTATGGGCCTGTAGGGCTGCCCCAGAGGTGTCAGGCCTCACCAAGCTCATCTGCTTGGCTTGACATTTTCACCTGAATCTAATACACCTATTAGATCTTTTTTTGATCCATTACACAGGATCTGGTGTACTTATCACCAGTGCTATCTTCCAGCAAGATGAACAGGATGTTCATGTTTGGAGGATGTACATGAAGTATACCAAGCACTTTTTCTGCTGCACCAAATGTCAGCTAAGCAATCTTTTCAGCATGTTTCCAGTCAAGTGTAGTGCATGAGTGAGTTGGTAATATAAGCCAAAGTTTAAAGCTAACCAAAGACGCAACATATTACCAAAGGGAGAATAAGACAATCTATTAGCTTAGAAAGTTAAGAGACAACCAGCAGGTGTTCCTACAGTACGAGTCTCCTTGAAGCTGCTTTTAATTAATTTCTGGCCTCCAGAGCAGTTGCCTACATACACATTACACACTGCTTATGCAGCAGACATGGAGCAACACTAGTATTCATTTAGAGTCGTGTGTCTGGCCACCTGACAAATGATGCTTGCAATATGCACTAGTTTGTTACTCTATTTTGGTCTTCAGCAGCTCCTGAGATAAATGCCTGAGTATTTAGTTGCTAGATTCTTATATGTTCACCAATCACCACCCACTTAATAACTTTGCCTGTCTGCCCTTTGGACTGGACAGATAGCATACATGCTTCTCAGATCATTTCTGCTAAGAGGCTGCCTGCTGGGGTTAGTGTGAGACCACATGGTAAATGTAATACCAAAACAAAGAGCTTAAAAAATGGGTAAAAAGCTCAGTAGAGCTGTTGGGGGTTCATTTTCAATGATTCGTGATTTTGAGGAATGCCGTTCACATTAATTATTTTATGCAATGTTATAAAAACATTGATGAATCCAGATTGAAACTGTTACAGCCAAAGATTTTTTTTTCATCTGGTAAATATTGCTCAAAAAGAAACCAGAGAGAGAGGACATTTCACAGCGGGCCCCATGACAGGTGTAACATTAGCATATTATCTAAAAAGGGCTGTTTTCTGTAAATGCCAGGTCGGCGTCAGTATTCAGACTTTGGCTTTGAGGTAAAATTGCCCCCATCATGAGTAGGTCACCCAGTGCCGTGGGTTACTGTGGTTACATGAAAACAGTCATATAACAAAATAAGCCACATAACCAAATACCCTATATCCTGCTGGAACACATCTGTGTGTGTTTGCCCTGTAGGGACTGCCTCAATAAATAATTGTCACCTGGATGTTACCTGAAAAGACAGGAAAGGTCTCACCATGGAGTGGAATGGTATGAAATACATATTTAGTTTCCCTGTTATGGATCCCCCCCCCCTCCCCCTCCCCCTCCCCCTCCATCTCTTGGATTCATGATATACAGGAAAATGTCTATTTTTATAATAAACTAAATTACGTTTTCTTATTTAATGTTGTTTATTTACTATTGTATAAGAAAGACACACAATGTGAATTTGGAACACACAAATCTGCAAAAATCTTAAGGGGTATAACAATATTTTAGTGCTGAATAGAAGTGGATTTGGTGCCAGACTGTAATGCGAGCGTCACATGAGCTTAAGTTGTGCATTACAGGAATAAATGTGGTGGGACCACAAACCTCCTGACACACGGTAGCAGGAGGAATTATACTGTGTAGAAAATAAAAGAAAACAAGAAATGATGTACACCCCTTTTTTCATCATGGTTTAACTCATACTGGTTAGAACAGACTCATATTTCATCAAAGTCTGATATCTTTTGCTGCTTTTGATCATTTAAAAATTTGAAATGGTGGCAACTCTGCCTTTCTAGCTGAGCAGATCTAATAAAGGCCCATGTTGTAGGAAGAAGTGATATCCAGACACACAAACAAGGTATGGAATGTTGAGGTTCACCTGTAAATTGCTTTGGGGAAGTAGAGTCTGTATAAGTAGAGACAAAGGTCACAGTGCCCCCTTCCTTTTACATTCTGAATTGCTTGTTGATGCTTGTGTAAATGCTAGTACACGGTGCTTTCATTCATCACTATTTTTACATTATACGTCCATGCACACATGGTGTACTGCAGTATCTTTTTATTACAGATAGTTCAGAACAGAATAACATGTTTTATTGTAAATCACAACACCCATATCTGCTTGTTTCTCTTGTATTTGCCTGAGATGAGCTTATAGATCTTGTTTCAGAAAAACAGAAAATATTCGGTCTAACACCTTGTCTGCACCGGCAGCGTAGTGAAAGCAGCATGTCGGCAGCACGGCAGCAGCTTCATGTTCAGCCACAGTACCGCTATACACTCAGATGTCTTTTGGCAGAGCTCACAGCCCAATACACAATCAATGTAGTTATACCCGAGTCGGAAGAAAATAGACGAAGCATAAAACCTATGCTTGTGTGTAGACAGCTGTACTGATTAAAACGGAGGCGTATCTGTTCCGTCAGATGCATGAGAGACGCACAACTGACAAAAACTAAAGTGTGATTGGTGTAGACTGCCTTTGAACTTACAGTCGGAATGAAAATAAAAAGAAAGAAGAAAACTAATTGGCACAAACTGCAGCTGACCTGCTGCCTTCTGATTTGGGGACTGAGGATAAAAAATACTTAGGACAGAATACTAAAGGTGTGATCACTTGGGCAACACTGTCAAAGCGCGTTCCTAGAACGACTGTAAATACATCTTGAGCAGCACGCTTTTCTTACTTGAGAAGAACATTTCCTTAGATAATCACCACCAACAGCGAGACAGCAGAAGTATGCATTCAAGAACTCAAAGCCAAACCATAATATTGTTTCATTACGTTTGTAAAAATGTATGCATTCATAAAAGTGTTTGTGTGTGTGTGTGTGTTCAGAAGTACATGTCCTGGAAGAGGTTTCGTCCCATTTCAATGTAGGCCTCCTTCTCCTGTGCAGACATCTGCTCCACCAGCTCTGGCCTCTGGCTGACCTCTCGGTATGAGAACGACCGGCCTCCCACCATCACCATCGGCTCATCCCCCACCTCGTCAAACTCATCATCATCCTCTTCCTCCTCCTCGTTGGCTCGATGATGCTGAGCAGTTGCGGCAGGGGGAGGGCCCGAGGGAAAGTCGTCATCTGATTCGCTGGTGTCACTCTCGGAGTCGCTGGCATTAGCCGTGGCGGAGGTGAGCCCCTTTGCAGCCGCGCTCGCTCCTCCTACACCTCCGCCTGCTCCTGCCACAGCCCTCTTCTCATGGATGAGCAGGGCGCGCATCACTTCTTCATTTTCATCTGACTGACCAATTCCATGACCAGCGGCTCCATCCTGGGCTCCAGGTATATCCCCACCTGTAGAAACAAAAACACATTTTACTCAGAAATATATTCACTTCTGAAATCATCCTGTCTTGTACCTTCCTGTGGAATTTAAGTTTAGATTAGAACATTTAGAACCATTTTTAAGACGTCAGAATCGTATTATGCGGTAGATTGTAGGCTCCTATCTCACAGCCTCATCATCATTACTTATTGCAGGTCCTTTTCTGACCCAAAGCTTTATTTAAACCATGTCACCTTCGCATGTCATGTCAGATTTCAGGCTCCAAAGGGCAACAAGATCATTAGAGACAGACGCACAGAGACACACCTGAGACAGGACATTTGGAAGGCATAATTCATGCAATTTCCACAGGAATGGATTTTATTAATGAGCAATCCTTGCTCATTCATGCACTAATCAAGCCACTGATTATTTCAATTAAGCAATTACGGTTCAATGGGAGTCTGGCCAGGACTGATTGCTGCATGCCCTTGGGTGGAGAAACAATGTCAGCATAAGATAGCTTGCGGAGGGAGCACTTGGACAGAGGAAGATAAAATGGCTCGCCGTGTAATACCCTGTTTTGACTACAAAGAGAACAGGGGTTGAAATTCATAGGAGAGAAGACAAAGGTGGGGGGGGTCTGGATTGGGTTTGGTCATCACCTGACTATTTTCTGGAAAACCCAGTGCGTTTAGCCAGCCTCACCATGGACAGGAAATAGCATTTGTGATTAATGACTGAATGTCTTCTGACTCGTTGAGAGGAAGATCTTGTGACTATGGCAGAGAATTCGTTTGAAAGGGTAAAACAACTGCACTGATTTCGCATTACTTCAGGTTCGGAGTTAATCCAGTGTTTCTTTAAGTCATTTATTAATGTACATGCATATAAATGAGCCTAAATTCATTCTGGAAGGTGATTTTGAAAATGTTTTCTCCAGTGACAAAGAGCAGCAACATTATTCTTCAAACTCCAACTTACAAAATTAGATTGTCCTCCCAAAAATGTGCATTTTTCAGCAAACGTGAAAGATTGACTGGTTAGCATTTAGCGAGGAAAGATCACTTACTGTTCTGGATGTCAGATTCGCTGTAAGCACCCTGCACGGTGCTCTGGGTCAACCAGACGGGCCTCTCCTTGGGTGCCTTGCCCTCACTGGCCTGCTTCTGCTGGGCATCCTGCTCCTCCATGCTGATGACCACATTCTGGGTGTACAGGTCAGCGTAGGACGAGCCTTTGTTAGACCAGGCTTCGCGGTGTGGGCCTGCAGAGTTCAGTCCAGAGGCTGCAGCACGTTCGCGGCTAGAGGAAAGATTTAAACAATGTTGAACAGTTGAATGAGAAAAAAACAACAACAAAAAAACACGATTAATAGGAGACAATTCCATTGTGACACAAACAGTTATGAGCTAGAGCCAATATCACTGAGGTCATTATTGCTGTTAAGAGAGGCAGAGGGGGTGTTTTTCTGTGAGGTTTGCCAGAAACCGACCTCTGTCTGAGGGCAGGGATCTCAGTAGGCTCGGGCTCCAGCAGGTCGTGGGACAAGTTAACATCTTCGGTCTCGCGTAGCAGCGCGTAGATCGGTTCGATCTGCTCATTGAAGCGTGCCACCTGCGTCCTGGCGTCAGGACAGACGGACTCATCCTCTTCTACTTCTGTCTGGCAGAAGGTGCAGCGAAATGTACCTGTGGGTCAAGAAAGAACTCCGTGGATAATTGGGCAGATTTAGGCCTAGATTTGCCCCTCCTAACAACTGCAGGGGGCTTCCCTGCGATTGGTCTGAACAGTTTTACAATTTTACGACTTGACGCTTGTAGTGTTAAAGGAACAGCAATCGGATAACGAGCCAAAATCTGCAACAGCCAATGAGAGCAAGCTGAATTTAGACTTCTAAACGTGTTCACTTTTGTGATTGACATTGTGGATTTCTAACCAATGTTGCAAAACTGCAACACTGCAGTTTCACGTTACATTAAACATCCAGCTAAGAAGTGTACGTGTACCCAAAAACAAATCCAAAAAGGAATACATGTTAACAGAAAGACATAACTGCAGGGCAGGGCATTACTGCTCCCACACAACACTGCCCAAGTAAAAGACAATATTTTCAAGCAAAACAAAAATCTGCAGTATAACAAGCATGTAGGTCAACGACTCCACACACCCTCCTAACAGTAAGAAAAGGACATGCTCAGCCATCTGCTTCTCTGGCTGACTTCTGTTTTAATATTGGGAACTGTTCCAGGATTAGCACAGACCCCATGTCTGCTTTGTGTCCGTGTGTGTGTGTGTGTGTGTGTGTGTGTTTGTGTGTGAGAGAGACAAACAGAATGTGTGTGTAGAAGGAAGGAGAGTGAGCTAGTACAGCTGTTTTGTTTTTTTGTTTTTTTACATGTACATGTGTGAACAAAACACAATGCCAAATAAGGACAAATATTTGTTTCAGCATTTATTTGAAAAAAGCTGATCGCTGGAAAGTAGTAAAGAGTAAATTCAAAAGGTTACCACACATTGATAATAAAAGCAAACAACATGGATCTAGTTGAAAAGTGTCTTAGCAATCTTCTCATTTTCAGTAACTGACATCTAGCAAAGCCATCTTCACTGCAAACCGCTGCGAGTGTTCCCGTTCATCACAACAAGCCAAACAATGTAAACATGATTACTTCACCTATTAATGAGGGCATGGTAGTAGTCTCTTATTCAGAAATGAAAGAGGACAAACACTCCCATTGGAGCTGTGCACTACAAACTAAGATTGGGCTCCACCTTAAATAGACTGATATCTGCATTCCTACAAGTCTGATATTAATGTTAGAGAACTCCAACTGATCCCAGAAGAAATGGTAAAAAGGAAGTAACGTTGCACAACTACAAAAACAGCTATTTTGGACCTACATGTCAGGTGGAATGAGTTAAAAAACAAACAAACAAACCTGTCTACAAAGATAGCAAAGTGTGAAAATTCCTAGCCAGGAGCTTTTCGGCTCTTTGTGGATCAGAATGAGCCAGAAGACCGGTAATGTCATTCCCCATCCCTGTGAGGTCAAACTGAGTGTTGCTGGCCCTGGAGAACCAACCAGTCTATCAGACTACCAGGTATTCTTTTTGTCAGCCTCTGTCAGGGTGCAGGATTACTGCCTCCACTGCAAGATTTGATACCAGTTGAGGTATGCTGAAACAAAAGACAAGTGCGAAGAAATTGGCAGACGATTGTAAATGCATCACCGGGAAGACGCTGACGGTTCCAAAACACTAATAGGAAGCAGGTCATTTATACGGGCTATAAAAATGTACTTATCCAGAGTTGAGTTATTGTGCATTTTCGTCCCTCAAATTAGTTTTGTGGCATTTCAGGCGAGATTTCTTTTACGACTCATCCCTGAAAATGTGGTTATGCCCACATTGTTACATTTTTTATTTGTAAAATAACTAGTAAGACTTACTTTAAGTAAATAAGCATTTGTAGACAATGTGCAGCTTTCCTCAACAACTTTTAACTTTCTTTCTTTCTGACAAGCCTTAAATCTGGCACTTTAGGATGCCAGGTGTTTTATAAAGCCGGAACACAGTGTGAAATAGCTTTGTCACTCCCAAATTAGATGAGGTTTTGTCTTCCACTGAAAAACAGAACAATTACATTGATCAGGTCGGTTTTGGTTTAAGGATTATAGTAACAGCAATTTAGTCATCTGACGTTGGCTTAAAGTAAAAGAAGGATTACTTTTACAGTATTTCAACTGTATCACTTTTATTTCAGCTTTTGCAGTAACTGCAGCTCCAACTCAGCCTCTCGGCAAACGAGGAAGAAAAGAAAATGCTGGTGGGCCCAACATACATAAAATCAAACAGTTCCTATTCAATTAGAGAATTCAATAAGAGATTCATATTCAGTAAGATGGTAAACAACAACCCTAGTTTTCATATTCCCATCCAATCAAAACAGATTACTGTTGGGTGTGGTTACAGGTCCGACCATACTTAGTGATAGGTAAGAAAGATCTTAAGATCTTATTTGAAACGCTTGTGTAGCACAACCCTCTCTGTGTTTCCTAGCAACAGTGCTGGGTGACCGGTAATCAAGCCTCATTCTGACGGACTGAAGAATGAGTGCAGTTTATGAAATAAACCCAGCTTGGAGAAAGGGCTCGCCCTCATATATGGAACACACACAATCATCATAAGCACAAGATTCTTCTGTAGCAGAATCATTCCATTTAAATGCACATTTTTATGCATTTTTTGCAAACAACATACAGCCCATCTTGTGATGCACTTTACCGAGTGTGCAAGTAGCACCCTACCCAGAAATTCGGGGTAGACGACTTGCAGAAAATTTAATTCAAGGATATGCTATTAACCTATACTCAGACCCTCTAACATACAATAATCAATATGGGTAAACATGTAACATTTTAAAAACGCTATGATTTTAACATCCTCTAATACTCAGCCTGTAAATAAAAGTTTCAGCCCAGGTTATGCTGAAGCACTCGCTTTTACCTAAGACAACAGAAAACCTCAAATGGTACACGTATCCAATACTGACCTAACAAAAACACTTTCAAGTATTCAGTTCTAGATTGTTTGTCATTCACTGATCAGGTGTCACATGTCTTGTTCCTAGTTAAAAGTTTTCTTTTTTTAAACTTAAATTAGACTTCAGTTTTACAGACAGTTTCCATTAACAGTTACCTGCATTTAGATGCAGGTGTGTGACATCCTTTCCACAAAACTGCCAGACCACTTTTTCATATTCAAGCATATTGCAGATCAACACAACCAAAGTGCTACACAACTGTAGTGTTTACCTGTCATGGGTTCAAACAGCTGGTTGGCCTCTAGGTCTGTGAAGGTGGAAAAGCAGCAGGGGCACCGAAAGGACGCACGGTTGGTGGAGTCTCGCTCATCCGTCTCGATGCGCCTTCGCATGTGATCTAATTTATATTTGACCACGTTGACCAGTACCCTGAAAAATCAGGTTGGTTAAGCTTTACAGCCTGGTATGCAACATAATGACATGGATAGGATAAATTGTCGTGATGTAGATAACAAAAGAACATTAAGGAATCTGTCTACTCTGTAATAAAATCTATTTCTTTTCTAAATGAAGAGTGTGTGGCAACTACAAACTATTCCTTACGTGTACTAGAGTGTAGTTTCTAGTGTTATAGTACTAAAAGTCCTAGTAGACATATTGGCAGAAAAGCATGGGTCCGTTTTTTGTGAGCTTAGTTCATCCCAACATTACTGATATGACACAAAGACATAGCCAATATCTGGAGGGTGGGTGTCTGGTGTCACCCACCTCTTATTCCTCCAAACTTACAGCTACATCAAAACTCTACCCGGTAATAAGGGGAGGTTATTGTGTGTCATTGTGTCCATTTGCTGCACTGTTCAATGCAAACCAAAAAGAGAATAACCACCTGTAGTTGATGAAGTAGTAGTTGTGCCGTGTGGTCTTGCCATCGGGAGCCGTCTCCACTCTCATGCGGCACTTGACAAACTTGTCTGCCTTCAGGGTGTTGAGTACAGAGCGCAGCTGTTTACGGTCAAACTTGAGCAGCTCCAGCATGTCCTCCTCACGTACACACGGGTTGCGGATCAGCACATCCAGGGCCAGGGCATGTTCCACTCCATAGAAACCCCTTACGACCTGCTTGGCTAGCCGCTTAAGTGCTGCGGGGACCTCGGTCAGTAGCTCTGGTTCTATCATCTTGTGCTGTGGAGAGAGGAGACCTCCTTTGTAAAGATCTAGGACAGCAGGCAGGAACTCTCGGGGGACAGAGCAGAAGAGGACTGTCGGGGACTTCATGTAGCATAAATCATTAGGTAGGTACCCTTAAGCACTCAAAGCTTGGGGGAGAGTTTGTAAAATCTAGAGGGAATTCAAAGATACATTGAGCAGCATGAATACACTGAGAGGGCCATTTGAAGGGAGAGAAAATCATGTTTTTGATTGATGTTCCTTTCCCTTTACTTGATTCCTTTCCCTTAATCTCTTGCTTAAATGCAATGGCTCTACTCAAGTGGTGTACACGTTTTAAATCAACTCTTGTTGTTGTGTGCCAACACATACGAAGTGGTAGTTAATACTGCCAGACCTGACTACACTGCCAACTAAACCGGCTGTTGCACAATGGCAATCTAACTGAGCTTGACGTAAGCTAACTCAAACAAACACAAATAATGCAGGAAGTTGGCTTTAACTACTATAGTTACCTATAATCGCTATAGTCGCTTTATTGTAAGTCATTACCTTACGTTAATTAAAGTTAACGTCACAGCCATCATGAAGTTAGGTTTCTGAAAACCGTTAGCCAAGTTACGCCAACCTTACCCGATATTCTTTAACTTTATGTGCCAGCAAGACGCTAAAGCCACCGCTTCCTTAAGTCATTTCAGAGTATGTTGACTTTGCCTGTAACAGCCACAGTGTGCAAAACTCAGTGTGCACGTTTGCACTTCTAAATCTTTTAACTGCACGGTTAGCTAGCATGCTTCATTTTGAGAAGACCAGCCCGGAAATAAAACCACAGTCTTAACAAAGGTTTCCCTAACTTCCAATGGCTGAGCTATAAAATGTGCATTCAATAGCCAATAGAAGCAAAGAAATGTTGATTGATGTAGATTTTGACGAATGGCTCTCCTTCCTGTCTGACACTGTGATGTTTTGGAACCAATCAGATTAGAGAGGTAATATTCGCAGGCGGGAGTCACACTGTTTACTTCCGGGACGCGGCTTTCACAAGAAAAATGGCTTCTCTTGACAGGGTAAAAGTGTTAGTTCTAGGAGATTCTGGTAAGTTAAGTACCATTTTCGCAATCCAGACTCTTATATGAACGTGTCTGTTTATTATGAAATGCATTTCTTTATGCTGGGCAAATGTCACCCGGTTTGCAACCCTTTTAATATATAACTAAGGGACTCTTTTCAAAGGGTTTTTTTCCTACAGGTGAATTTGGGTTAAAGGTGCAAGCAATGTTTAATTTAAAAGCGATAATTGCACCTGTTAGGATGTATTCACACTGGTCCCACCAACGTGGTGCATTAGCGTGTAATAAGACTGCTTAGTCTAAGACGAATCAACACCAACTGTTAAAATTGCATTTGCCGAACTAAAGAGTGACATCTAGCAGCTCCTTAAACACATTTATTGGTAAATGAGTGATATATTACACTTACGTGTTTTTTTCCATGGAGTCTTGCTATCGTTAAAAGTAAACCATGTCATTGAGACTGAAAGTGACTGAAATTTGTGTCCTTGTGCCTAGGAGTCATAGCATGAGTTTACATTTATTGTCTTTTGTAGGGGTGGGCAAGTCTTCCTTGGTCCATCTGCTATGTCAGAATCAGGTGTTAGGAAATCCATCGTGGACTGTTGGTTGTTCCGTGGATGTACGGGTAAGACCTCCCAATTTACAAAATGTTCATTCAGATGAGATCAAAAATTATGCTGGCCTTTAAAATGAGCCTCAGATCTATATATCGCATATATATATCCTTTATACAACAACCTTTGAGTTAACAAAATATCATAATAAATCATAATTTATTTGCTGTTTATATATTGTATTATTAATTTGACGCTTTAGTAAAATATTTGCCTCTGAATTGTAGTAGAAAAGTAGCAGAAAATCGAAAGTACAACATACCTCAACATAGTACAGTACTTGAGTAAATATTGTTACTTTCCACCAATGATGATTCAACACATTTATGTAGAAATATCACATGTTATCGATGCTTAGAGGATTCAAACAAAATCACTATTTAACTACAGGTCCAAGACTACAAGGAGGGAACCCCGGAAGAGAAAACCTACTACATTGAACTCTGGGATGTCGGAGGATCAGTCGGCTGTGCAAGCAGTGTCAAAAGCACCAGAGCTGTCTTCTACAATTCAGTTAATGGTAAGGATGAATTTATATAACTATTTAAATAGATCTGAAATCATTAGGGTTGCTATTATGTAGTCTTTTTTTTTTTCTTTCTTTCAGGAATAATGTTGGTCCATGATTTAACAAATAAGAAATCCTCTCAGAATCTCTACCGCTGGTCAGTCGAAGCTTTAAACAAGGATTCTTCTCCAACAGGAGTTATCGTCTCAAACGGGCAAGTAGAGGCTTGTGTTAGTATTGTTTGTTTTCACAGCATGGAAAATGTAGACACACTGACACAGTTGTCAAAATTAAAGGTATTAAATGATAACTGAAAATGCTGGATACTGGGGAGTTAAGTCATGTTCGTTTCTTCCTGCAGTGACTATGATAGAGAGCAGTTTGCAGAGAACCCAGTGCCTTTGCTGCTGATTGGCACAAAGTTTGACCAGATTCCAGAGAACAAACGCAATGAAGTTCTAACTCGGACGGCCTTCCTGTCTGAAGACTTCAACGCGGAGGAGATCAATCTCGTAGGGCAATTTCTTTCACATATGCAATCAGAACAGTTTGAAAGAAGCTATAATCACATACACATTCCGCACATAAAGTTGTGAGATGTTTTTGAAGAAAAAAGTCCAGTGTTTGGGTTGGATGTGAGTCTGGACCTCTTCTCCAACACTTAGTCTCCTGCGTAGCAGCTCTGCTGCAGAAGTCTCAAACAGGTTCAAAAAGAACACTGGATACGAACAGAGGTCTGATGCAATTAGTTTATTCTTTCAAGGAACAAACCCGAGTTAGCCCTGGAGCTGAACTAAAAAATAATACATGTGCAGGCTATTTTATAATACAAATAACCCAACCCATTCTGAGGAAATCAGGGATGGGCTTTACATTATCCAATCATCATCATATAGATACTGGTGTCAACATCTTCAAATTTGGAAGTTCCGGCCTACCCCCCCTTAGCTGGCGTTGACCTGAGTTTCACCTACTCACGGTCATAACTAATATTTTATGAGTATCAACCGACAGCTAA
>JAVQJL010004944.1:0-13781 GCA_036024295.1 Nannoperca obscura
TTTTGTATTTTAATAAGCCACCAAACGTAGACTCAAGCACAGATCTTTATTCATTGCTGTGTTTAGAGCAAGATAAAAGAGAGTTAGATGTCATCCACAATAATCACAAAGCCTGGGGTGTGAATTTGTTAATTTGCAGCAATTAACTTCAAATCTTTCGAACATGTCCAGAACTTCATGGTTAATTCTCAGGCAGGAGGCAGTTATAATCTTTAAAGGGCCATAAGCTTGTGCAAAGGGTTGTACAAAACAATAAAAAAAATTGCGCTTAGTGTGGACGTGCTAATGTGCTAATCTTGCTATGATGCAAACACACTCTTGTTTACAGAGCACGTGCTTGATTTCTAAACAACTTCTTTGAAAGACATTGCGACAGACTTATTCATAGGTTTATGAAATGTCATTTAGGTACATCAGATGCCGAAGGAGAATTTAGTCGCACCTCTGCAACATAGGGCTCATCTGCAGGGGGATCCAGGGATTGCCGCCCTGCTATACTAAACTTCTTATTCCGCTGTTTACTGAGCAACTGTGAAAATGGAAGAGACACTGATCGATTGGCTTTGTGATTGCTGCTATCAACCACCGAGGGTTAGTATTAGACAGTCTCACACAGCTGCACAACCCTGCTTTGCACTTGTATGGTGGCACAGTATTGATTGGTAGGCCTATTTATTCTTATAAATAAACTTTAAACACGATAATGTAACAGTAGGCTGTTTGTTTCTTTACTACTATGTAAAATTAAGTCCTGATATGGAAACATGAGTGTGTAAGCAGCATGTTACTGTT
Organism: Nannoperca obscura; assembly: GCA_036024295.1. Lineage (NCBI taxonomy): Eukaryota > Metazoa > Chordata > Actinopteri > Centrarchiformes > Percichthyidae > Nannoperca > Nannoperca obscura. The sequence goes on from JAVQJL010004944.1 coordinate 793, forward strand.
GGAGGTGGAGGTGAAGCTAGTTTGAACTTCTTGATATGCAGTTAGATGGTTTAATTCATTGTTTCCGGTCAGGCCCCTCCAAAGATGATTCAATTGTTTACAATCACCAGCCAATCACGACACATCAGGCAGAGGCAAATTTAGCTGCTGTTAGCTAGCTAACGTTCCCTCGGATGCAGAGGCACAAAATAGGTGAGGTTTTGAACGAACAAGCGAGGTGGGGGCAACGCTGCACCAGTCAAAGCTCCGAGGCACGTGGTGAGGAAATATGAGACTGCCATTATGAATCCGAATTTGATGTTTTCAGACAGTGCAAAGCACGGTGTGCTGAATGTGATGGAATCCTGTCAAATGAGGAGCTAAAACCTTACCTAGGAAAGTAGTCCTCAGACATTTCTTAACAAACAGAAGTAGGCCTTAAGTTACAAAAGGTTCCTACAATGTCCGAGGTCTACTAGACTTCATACCATCACTGTACAAGTCAGTGCCCCCCCTCTTGTGCCACCCCCGTAAAAGCCTGCTCTGCTCTTCTGTTGTTTCAGATGCAGAGGTGGGCGGGGCGAGTGACGCGGAAATGATTCATGTGCATCAGTAAAAGGTGCAAAAGTAGAACCAAGGGTGTTGATCACAGGAGAGTCGATGAATAACATGACAGAGATGCGCCCGGTAAACTGTTTCCTCAACCCAAATTATACATCCTTGGTGATAGATACAGTTAACTGAAGTCCTATTTACAGCAGCCTAGCAAACAGTTATATCACAATGACACCTCCCCGGAAAGGTCTTGCCGTTTTCATGTGAAATCAACAGTCGGGTAAATAAAAAAAAAATTTCCGTATACTCCGAATACACGCTTTTGAACGTGTTTTGTAACCGGGATGCTGCTGCTCCACACTCCATATGTAGAGGGGTCAGTCGCAACCTGAGAGAAAAAAAAAAAGCTCTGTTCAATCTTTTCCACTAAATTACCTTGGCAGATATCAAACAGAGTCCTTCACTCCTGCTGAATGATAATTGTAACTGCCAGAACCAATACTCTGGGGTCATTTGTGGCAGAGAGGCTGGATGCTGTGAAGGAATTACCGCTGCCTCTGTCTCTCCCTCTGTACTTTCTGCTTTAACTTTGCTTTTTTTAACAAGCAGCCCGGGAGGCACCTCAATAACAACCATACATCTTATGGTTAAAGACATAATGACTCATATTTGTGGTGTAAAGATGATCAATGGATTTATCAAGCATCTCAGAGTGGGAAATTAGTTTCTAGTTTCCTAAATACTTAAAGTGATATTTGGCTCTACATTTTAACCTGTGGAAAATATCCTCTATCAGTCCTATATAAGTAACCTCAAACAAGACAGCGAGAGTCAGCCACGCTAACAGCATGCTAATGTTAGAACATTTTCACCACAACATCGCTAACATACTGATGTTTAACAGGCGTAATGTTTCCCTTTTGGAGTAGCACAGGAAAGTGTATATCATTTTATATATTTAAAAATGGTAATAAAGAAAAATAATTAAATTAATGGATTTATGCAGATTATATTACTGGCATAATCAACTAGAGCAGGGGTCGGCAACCTGCGGCTCCGGAGCCACATGCAGCTCTTTCATCCTTATACTGCAGCTCCGCTTGGCTTGGGAAAATAAATTATAATAATTTAAGTATTTAATGGAAGTGTATTTTATTTGTGTTAATTCTTTTTTAAATTGTTGTTCTAAATTGGAAGATTATTGTGATCTTGAAATATTAAAATAAAATTATATTTTATTATTTTTCGTCGCTCAAAATAAGCGTCACACTCGCGGAAGCCGGTATAACCGCCAAAACGCCGTGCATTTATCGAGACTTTCATCCTGTCGATCTCCAGATCCACATACGTATGTGAGCAGCTATTCTCCACCATGAACTATGTTAAAAACAAACACCGCTCACGCTTCACAGACGACAGCTTCCAGTCCTGCGTAAAGATGAAAGTGACTTCGTACAGCCGCGATGTGCAGACGCTGTGCGCAGAGGTTCAGGAGCAGAAGTCCCATTAACCAGGTCAAGGCTCCACTACAAGCTCCAAAAGCCCAAAGGCGATATAAAGTGTCATGTGTAGCTCAGTGGCAGAGCCACAGGGATGTAACCTGGGTTAAATCCCTGGCTGATTTTTTTAGAGTTAAAAATGTGTTAATTACATAAATAAAATGTAAATTTCTAATGTAAATGTAAATTTCTCTGTAGCACTTCATTGATTTCATAATCAACACACTATAGTTGTTTATACAAAGATAAAAAAATATATATATACAGTGTTATCTTCATTTTAGATGTCAAAAAGTATTTGCGGCTCCCGGTGTTTTCTTTTTCATGGAAACCGGGTCCAAATGGCTCTTTGGGTGTTAAAGGTTGCTGACCCCTGGTGTAGTAAATATGAAGCTACAGCCAGTTAGCTTAGCTTAGCACAAAGATTGGAAATGGTTAGCTGTCCCCCCCCAGCTAACCTTGCTCTGTTTCCAGGTAACAAATCAACAATCACTAATTAATCTGTTATATCTGAAAAGAGCCAGGGTTCACTCATTTCTGAAGAGGTTTTGTAAATTCAGCCTGATTGTGAACAGTTACACGCAGGTATTTCCACACGCACTTCACTCTGTTCCTGATTCACAGTCATTATATTGTCCTACTTTCTCTCAGTGAAAAAGATCTGCAGACCCAATTGTCAAGTCATAATACAGATACAATCACCTGGATTCCTGCCTTCTACTCTCTGCTTTTACTTCTGGGCAGCTACACTCCGACTGTGTGTGGGTGTGCTGTTCCAGACCCGGATCCTCAAATTTCAAATTATACAAAATAGTTGACATATAATACTTTAAAATGCAATAGCTGGACAACAGAAAGTAGGTTAGCAGAGTTCTGAGAGAATGAGATCCAGTCACACTTCAGATGACTTAATGTCTCCATTCAAACTTCAGTTTATTCCTTTAGCAAAGATAATTTTGGCCATGTTCAAACAAAACCTGTTAAGTCGGCCTGTTTTCTGTCAGATCTGAGCTGCATTGTTTAAGGTTTATTTAAAGTTAACCAACTGCATTAAAAGATCGCAAAACACAAGGTTTTATTGGCACAAAGAGGCAGATGTTGACATGAAAACCAAAACAAGATTTTCTTAATTTTTAAGGAGATTTTGCAGAAATGTCTTCATATAACTTTCGGTGTAGTAAACGGTGGGAATCGTTGCTGTAACGACGCTATTTAGCTTCCCCAGTTTTTTTCCAAAATTGAAAATTAAGGGGAGAGAGAGCGAGATGTTGGCAGAGAGAGATGAATCTCTTCTGTCCTCTGAGGAATCTCCTGGCGTTCCCACAGCGCTGCTGACACGCAAACAGAGAGCCATTGTCCCTACACACACACACACACACACACACACACACACACACTCCTGTAGCGCTGATAGTTTGGAGGTTGTTCTGTGCTCCACTGAGATGTTAAATTTACCCGTAACTGTATCCCCAGCCACCTACTGCTGTCAGCACCATGTTATTATGGCCAAAGTGTGTCTGTGTGTGTTTGTTTTGTCTGGGTGTGATGCGATCAGATTCCATTGATTATCTACTAAAGGGCGGGAGGGTTAATTAACTGGCCACTATGACAGAAAACACATTTACTTTATTGTCTTAACAACATACTTTGAGACACGAATTGAGTCAATTAAAATGTTGGGATTACAAGGTTTTTATGTCATATTTGTCACAACAGGGTTTTTTGTGTTTCTGCATTTATTATCATTTTCCAATAATAACTAAACATATTTAATTATTTTCTAGATTAGACTATGCTGCACTTGACCATAGGATGAATCCTCTGACAAACAGCCTATGTACTAACTGTACAAATGTTAGCTGTAAGCTAGCAAGCAGCTGACCGTGTTTGTGTGGCAGCTCGGCCTCTGACTGAACCTTTTTTTTATTATTTCACTCCAGTCTCTCACCTTTTCCCTCCCGTCTTGTAACGCTGGACTCATAATGTTTAAACATCTTCAACTCGCGCAGTCACACCTTCACCCTGCAGGAAGTTGTATTTCCATTGACTTTATATGCAAACATGCTGCATCTAAAATTTGCATCGTATGCTGCAGCAGTAAGAAATTAACTCTGACTTTGTCACCACAATTTCACTTAAGCAAGACTATGTAACTTTTGCTGAGCAGCTGCCCCTGTGGCCACAAGTGGCAATTACAGGATAATGCCACATTCAGTTTCCTTTTAATTCCCAAGTTTCTATAGAGGCCGTTGCTTTAAAGACATTAACAGACTGACATACAGTGTACAAGTGAAGGTGAGTCAGCAAACTGACTCTGTAATGTCAGTTCACCTCAATATCTATTATAAGTATGCTTACATTAGCAACCATATGCAAGTGGTCCTACCAAGTTTCATTAGTTTTACACCTGCTGTTTCTTCATAAAATGTGCAAAACAGACAATACATTTTTTTTATTGAGGACCAAGCAATGTTTATGCATTTAACTTTTCATCTGTAAGAATGTGTTATTTCAAAAGTGTGTGTGTGTGTTTTCTCTCTTAGGAGTGGTCCCCAGAGGCGAGTCGCTCCATCAGCAGGAAGATACGAGGTGGACACTCTGAGGAGAACGTGGTCACCCTCACAAACATCGTCTCCTCAGGTGGAGGTGACGTCCCGCCGAGTCCCATCACCCTGGACACCGGCAGGTCGGAGGACACCCCCACGTCTGCTGCACACAAACTTCAACAGTCATTATTACCATGCTTCATTATTCGGCTGGATTCAACGCCTGGTTTTATCATTATTTATCAAAGGTTGCTCTTTTGTCTTGAGTTTGTTGGAGGAAACGTGAAGTAAAAACCTGAGCTGCATCACCTCTCAAAGTGAGACGAATGTCTCTGAGGTCCCTAGATTTTTTCCAGTTTCCTGTGCACACGCATAACATGCATGCGTGCGTGTGCGTGCGTGTCAGACAGATTGAGCGGCAGTGTGATGTTTAGTTTGTTTCCTTGTAGTCACCCTGAGGAGTTAACACACTCTAATTAGTAGCTAGATAGCTGTGTTTGTTTCCTCAAAAGCAATAGACATTGCAGGTCATTTGCTCAACTTTATTTAATCCCGTCATGTGTTCTGCTGACGGTGCTTCACAAACACACCACCATCCACTAAAAACAGGCACTGAAACAAATCTTTAAAATGTTTTTAAACCTTCATAAACTTCAAAATGTTGTATTTTAAAGCAATAGTACAACACTAATATTCCCCATGTGTCATATTGAAATGAGTTTGCTTTCCCTTTTTGAAGGTATTAGACATAGTTCAAGAGTACATTTTCAAAGACTTCACAGACCCTGAGCTTAATTGTTATATTTATTAGTATATGACATTGTGTCCAAGATCACCCCCTCGTTCACTCATTTACATTTAACATTTAATCAGAATCCGCTTTATTGGCCAGGTATGTGTACATACTAGGAATTTGACTCCGGTATTTATCTCACTCTCGATGTACATACATGCAGTAGACAATCTGCAAGAATAAAGTGCAAATGAGCAGAGTGCAAGGAATAAATATAACTATGAAAGAGTACAAGAGAGCGCAGTACTGAGGCTGATATCTGCCGCGCCATCTTATCAAGCACTCTTAAGTCAACAGTAAATTGACATTAAGAATTAATCAATTCGTGACATCATTGGCAGTTATAGTGTTGCACAAGTTTTATTTACACATCTATTAAAGGCAAAGTTTTGAATTGGTGCTATGGTGTGCATAAAATGTACAGTTGAAATTCTGACAGTCAAATGAAATGGGGGTAAATAAATAAACGGCTGTAGTGACGTTCTGTGCAGCCATTAGCAGCTTCCTGCTCATCTGTGTGAGACTCGTCTCCCTCTGTGAGCTCACTGCTGTTCCATAAATGGTTCGAGTCCTCACACCTCAATCCTCCACACCACTCGGACATTCTCACACACTCTCCACTGGACATCCGTGGTGACAGCTGTGGTTGCCAGGAGTTTTGGGACGCAGCTACAGAGCCTCTATTAGTTTATTTACAACCCCTCAGTAGAAGCAAATTACGTTAAGGGGAACATGTGGTGTGCAGTAACCCGGGGAGATGGTGGTAAACTAAAAACTGAGAAAATCAGGCTGCGGCCAAATACATTTTAGGGAAAAGCAAGATAGTAGCTGCAACTTTAAGTTTTTATTATATTTTGTGGTTAAAAATAAGTGATGATTTTTCACTGTTGGACTTTGAGTGTGTTTACATGCACACTAGTATTCTGGTTAGGATCAGGTTCTTGGAGTATCCCAGTGACATTATGTTGCGCACATAAACATCCTGGTTTCAGTAAACATCATATGATCAAAACCAGTATAAGGCTGAAAACCCACCAAACTAGAGCGCATGTAAACACACTCATTTCATTGTGTTTTCTTGTAACTCGTGATGCTGCATTCAGGTGTACAAGTCAACATTGACTTATTTTATTTTAAGATCTTTTCCTAAACCTAACCAAGCAGTTTTGGTGCCTAAACCCAACCAAAATGTGACTGCTTCACAATGTTAACCACATGTTTATTATTGTTACCACGACAACGAAGGTCATATCTTTTGGGAGTCACTGACAAACTACCACACCTGTTGGTATATTTGTGTCTACCTGTCTACCTGACTTCCTGTCTCCTCTGTCCTCTCTCAGGGTGAAAGATTACTCATCAGACTGGTCAGACGAGGAAAGTCCTAAAAAGGTGCTGGCAGAGAACGGCGTGGGGGAGGCAGAGGACGAGGAGGATCAGGTAGAGGGTGTGCGAGTCCGAGCGCTCTATGATTACACGGGCCAGGAGGCCGATGAGCTCAGCTTTAATGCAGGTATTAACACTTACTAATGCTTATAGAGGGGAGGTATCACAGGGGGGAGGGGGGATTATTGGTTTCATTTGTTTTACACCTGCTGTTTCTTCATAAAATGTGCAAAACAGACAATACATTTTTTTTAATTGAGGACAAAACCATACCTCTATGCAAACAACGCTGCAACATTTTCTGAAGGTTTTAATGTTCAGTGTTGACGCTGATTCAGAGAGGTGTAACTTTTAAGACTGTAGTTAGTCTTTGGTGTTGTGCAGAAGCAGATAGAGTAGTAAGCTATTTATTATTTCAAGATCACAACTTAAATCACAAGATAACGATTTGAAACGATGAGATAATGAGACGAATAATTATCATCAGAGTACCACACAAACTTGAAATTGAAATTATTAGTCTCGATCATGGACACTTTGTCTGCCCTCACTCTACGTAAAGCTGTACATCAGTATTTATTGAAGGGTTACTACTTTGTGGTATTGCATTTTTGTGTTCTCAATATTGTGTCCAAATTAAATGAGAACGTTCAGCTGAACGTTCAGCTTTGCAACTGATTTGCACATTTTTATGAAATTGCAGCCTTGATGAGTCTAAGACCATATATAAATCTAGTAGACAGATTAACTGGAAATGTCTGTCAAAAAGCACAAGATGTTTTTTTCTTTTTTCTTTTTGTTCACCTGTGATGCCTCGTCTTAACACGTTTACACACACAAGACATGAGTACAGATGGTCAAATGCAGCAAGACTGTAATGTGTTGGGGACAAACCCATAAAAACACACCTTTTACATCTTATCCTCTTATCTTGTCATCAAGTCCATCTGAGTCACAGAAACATCTCCGCTTTTGTAAAATGAATAAATAAATAGAAATGAAACTTGGTTCTATATCTGCTGCAGCTTCAGTAGATTAATAAAACTTGAGTTTTAACTTTTTTAAGCTGCTTCCTCATTCCTCAGAAAGAATATTTTCCTCCATCTCTAACAATATACTTATTCTTATTTCTGTGACTTCAGTTTCAAAATTGATAACATGAGAACTGTGTTTGTGCTGATGCTCACTGCATGATGTGTAAGCAGCTTGACATCCCCTCTGGCTGCCTTTTGAGTTCTGTTGGGAAATAAAAGCATTTTGGAGTTCAGCTCCAAGTAAATTTGAAACCAGGAACCAGGATTGATGCTTTTATTTTGATGGAATAACTTGCCTAAATAGAATAGATGGAAATAAAACCCTTTTCGGAGTGGTTTTGTCTTCCTGATCCTCAGGATGTTTTGACATCTATCTGAATATCAAGAATTGATATGATAAGACAAGAATTAACTGTATGTGTCATTCTAACTCGAAGGATTATCGCAGAATAATCTTATTCCACACTCTTATCACCCACTCGCCTGTCAGGTAAGTCAAGTAAAGTCACCTTTATTTAAAAAGGACTTTACACACAAGACGGTTGATCTGAAGTGCTTAAAAGAAAAAGTGATCAACAGAAATTACATACAGTCCGGTGAAAACACAGAATAAGAAAATGCACGTAATTTGTTGTTAGATTAACAGTATTCACCATATAGACACAATCAAATTATCTTTATGACAGAAGTATTATTAAATATATTTTCCTATATTTAAAGAGTAACTACACACTCTTCGCTGCAAACTAGCAAGATTCTGACACTGTACAGTGGGGGGAAAAAAGAAATGAGTGAGGAGTTCCTCTTTAAATACTTGAGCTTAGTTTAGCCTGATTGTTTCATCCCACTGAAGTTTGCAGGCCGGACAGAGGAAAGAAAATATTTGTGGGTTGACACAACTCCTTATTGACTGTGATGGCATGCTGATCCTGCTTTCTAGATGATGGAAATTGACAAGGAAATTGTCCGTCCTGGCTTATAGAGTACATCGTATGACCCTCCCTGCTCAGTGATAAACAATAGAATGGATACCGGATACAGGAGCTGCCATCTTGCAGAGTCTGTACAGTAGTGATATCGAGGTCTTGCACACACACACCCGCCTGAACCAATCACAAGCACACCACAAGTTATCAATCATGATGGCATACCCTATTTTTATAGCATCAAATAACTAATTAAAACCAACTTATCTGGAAAATGAACACTTAAACAACACGCTTGTCCCATGTCCCATCCATTAACATGGAGGAGGCAGGGCTTATGGCCTATACTGCAGCCAGCCAGAAGTTGTTGCACACTGACTGACAACAAAAACGACTGAGGGGTCTCAACCTTCAGGGGGCAGCCCTAGCTTTTTTTAAATAGAGAAATGAGAAACAAATTAGACTGAACAATAATGTGCTATACAACCAAACATTGTGCTAAAAGAGGCTAAAGGCTCTGTGGAGCTGCAGAGTTGCTGTTAATTCTCTCAAGACTGTCTGCTCTGGATGGTTGCTCTGGTCATCCAGGCCTGTCTGCAGTCGTGCCTGACTGGAGGTTAGAGGGACACAGAGGTAATGGGACCTGATGGGACTACAGAGGGAGAGACCATAGTGTGGAAAAGCTTAGCCAAGCTCAGCTCTGCTTAGCCTGAACCAGGACCAGATGATGAATAAACTGGGACACGCGGCCTGTTCTCCTCCCACTGTTGATTATCTTCATGAATGAATGCTTCCTCCCACGTTCAGTGTAAACGCAGTGCTTTAAATGTAACATTTCCATCGTGTTTCTTCCAGGCGACGAGCTGCTGAAGCTGGGCGAGGAGGACGAGCAGGGCTGGTGTAAAGGACAGCTCTGCAACGGCAAGGTCGGCCTCTACCCTGCCAACTACGTCCAAGCCGTCACTTCCTGATGGCCCGCCCTCTCTGGTCACCCAGCCAGTTGTACAACTACACTCAAGATGCCAGGACCAATCACAAGCTACTAGTGCTGACATGTAGACAGTGAAACCAGACAGTTTTTGGTTACTGACTGAAAAAACTTGTCAGTTGTTTCGTTTCTTTTCTTTCTTCTTTTCTTGTCTTTGAGTGACGTTTTCTAAAAGCAGCCAGTGGAAAAGTCCATTAACTCAGCCCGAGGTCGAGGACATTGTTGTTTAGAAGCTCAACATGCTGGGAGAAGTCTCTGGAGAACTACCAACATGGACGTAAGTTTTGGGACGTCACCCATCGATCCGGACGTTTTATCAAACTGTGGATTTAGTTTTATTCTGCTCTCTGCCATCATTTTCAGTCACTAGAGTCAGAAAGACAAATCGAGGGTGGAGCTGAGGTGGAATGGGCAGCAATGAGAAAGCACCACGGCTGACTGATTGGCTCAAACATCTGTCAATCAATTAAATGCACCTCAAAACATGTTTCTTTTTAAAGAACTTCTTGGACATTTTGGGAAATATGCTTATTTGCTTTCTTGCTGATTTGCAGCCTGTTGGCTTAGCTTAGTATAAAGACGTTTTACAGACTCTCTTTTGTCCTCATGCCGCTTTCATACAGTAGAATTTAATATAGCGTTCCTGCATACATGTCAAGTAGGTACATTATAGAGTTGGAAAGCGGTAGGACATATTTCAGACACCTGAGTGTGTCTACAGCTCAGATTGGCGTGAAACTCTCTGTTGAATCATCAGTACAAAAGATTATCTGGTTGTTTGATTAGAAAGTCAATGTATCAAGCTTGTGTACATAAAAACGTCAAGTTATAAGTTAAGATCTTGCATTTCGTGCAGGAAAGGTGTGGAAGCTAAGGATAACAGCATTGAGAAGGCTAGGCTAGGGAAGGCGGGTTTAGTTACCTTAAGACAGAGCTAGGCTAGCTGTTTCCAGTCTTTATGCTAAGCTAAGCTAACTGGCTGTTGGCTGTCAAACATGTATTTCCCAAAATGTCTTGTCTTTTTTTTTAAATGTTTTAGTATTCTCATTATTAAATACATCCGCTCATTAAGAGAAAGGAGTTCTTGTGGGGCAAAAAAAAAGATACATTTTGAATTTTAATAGAGAAGTTGGAACTTTTTTTGTAGATTTTGGAGTTCCATCATCTAGTGGCCATTAGAGGAACTGCAGCTGGAGGCTCCTCTTCCTCAGCTTTGGGGGGGGGGATAAACTATGAAAGACTGTCAGTGCCTTAGTCAGTGAGGCCAGAAATGTTACAGCGCCACTCTGCTGTCTGACTGAGGAAGTACAGCCGCCTGCTGGGTGACGACCTGCCGAGGACCTCCAGTCGGATCCCAGTACAAACCAGTTTATCTCATGTTACCTGCACTTTAAAATGTTTGACCTCTGATTGTGCAGGCAGCACTTGATTGGCTGTGAACCTGTCATGCCCCTCATCCTCTTCATTTAGCTTTGGTATGCTTTGGTTATTGTGTCGATTTTTAGGTGTGACACTGAATTCACTTTCTTTCCTTTTTTTTATGTTATAGCTATATGTTTATCAAGTCAACTGATTTTGATTATGGATGGTGTAAATTGTCGCAACCTTTTTAAGAATAGCATTTTTACGGTCAATTTATTTACTTTCTAATTTATGTTCTTTTAATTTAGTAATCATTCTTCATTTTAGACTAAGGCAGGGAGAGTGAAGTTGACTGTTAGCTTTGGGTCATTTAACCTGTGGAAGGGGGTTTGTTGCTAGTTTGTTTCGCGATCATGAAGCCCACACACCTAATCTTTAACATCTAAAACAAAAAGTGATTATGCTTTGTCTGGTTTTGGGTTTTTCCATGTTTAAGTTTGTGGTTTGTGTGTGAGGGAGCCTCCTCTGTCCTGCTGATCTGAGCGTCGCTACAGCTAACCCATGTAGACATCCAAATAATGAGCGATAATAGAGAAATTAACACTACTGTGCTGCTCCTGCTCTTTCCTTTTCTTTCCAAAACTGTAACATGTTCAGTACATAAAGTGGGAGGCAATAATAAAGAGCTTTCTGCAGTTGGTGTTACAGACTTTCTTTTTGTCCTCAAGTTGCTCTCATACAATAGTAATTAATAAAGTATCCTGCATGTGTACATTATAGAGTCATGAAGTGGGAGGAGATATTTGAGGTGCCCCTGGTTCTAGAAGTAAAAGTCCATATTTCCCATAGACAGTGTGTCTACAGCTCAGATCGGTTTGAAGCTCTGTTTAATCATCAGTACAAAAGATTATGTTCTCTGATTTAAAAAAAAACTCCAAGGTATAAGTTAAATACAACTCCCAAGGTGCTTTATGCTAAGCTAAGCTAACCGGCTGTTGGCTGTAGTCTTGTATGAGATATAAGAGAGGTATTGATCTTCACATCCAACTCTGCAAGAAAGTGAATAAGTGTATTTCCCAAAATGTCTATTTTTTGGGCCTTTGTATTATCATTCTTAAATAAAATGTGTGTACATAAAAACTTCAAGGTATAAGTTAAATATGACTCCCAAGATGAATTTTGGCAATAAACATCCAATCACAAGCTTAAAACTCTGACGTGCAAAGCTACCTGCAGCTTAAACCAGTTCACTTTTAGTTGCTGGAAGGGGTAATTTCTAAAAATCTTGTTTTGTTCTCAATCTCTCTTGTTTGTGCCTCTGACTGGCTTCTCCATGGGTATTGGAGTGTTTAGACCCCCTCATCTGCTGTGCCAAAATGATGATTTATCACAAACTATGTAGACATAATTAAAACTGTTGGCCAAAACAAAAGCTCTACGACTGTTACATTAACTGCCCTGTTCGTGTGTTGAAAGGAAATTGAAATGGGAACACAGAATGAAGATAAAATCTGCATCAAAAGGTAACAGAACCCAGAGACCAAGAACATAGAGATCAATATTATTGTCTGGGTTACAGACTGTTGGAGTGATATGTGTATGTTTCAATTCAATTTTATTTATATAGCGCCATATTATAACAGTCATCTCAGGGCATGTTTGTGCTCAGGTGTGTCAGCGGGCAGAGTTTCTTGTTCCTGAAAGTCTGAGATCAGCTTAATTTAAGTGAGTAGTGCCATCTGGTGGGAGAAAAAGCTGTTTAACTCAGCACCTTTCTGACAGCTCTGAATGTCTGAATGTCAACCATGTCTCCCCACCGTTGTCATGGGCAACGTGAGATCGCTAGCTAACAAGATGGAGGAGCTAACGGGGCTGGCCCGGAGTCGGACGGAGTGTCGGGAATGCAGTCTAATGTGCTTCA
>JAVQJL010004948.1:0-11528 GCA_036024295.1 Nannoperca obscura
TTTGACATCGAGCATTTTGATGTTGACAGCATTTTTACCGCTGGTAAACAAACTTTACACTGTACAGTAATGTTAGAGCCTGTTTCTGTTTTCATGAGGAAAGTATTTTTGAATCTCCAGCACTGAGAGGTGTTGCTGTTGGGATAAATGAATAGAATTAATAATCATTTTACTGAAAGAATATATATTTGGATGTAACCCCTTTGTAATCACCAACACTTTGATTATTAACTGTAATTTAATTACATATTTTTCTTAGGAACTGTAACGGATTACAATTACATTTATTTTGTAATTTAATTACGTAACGCCGTTACATGTAACTAGTTACTCCCCAACACTGTCAATAATGACATATATTTGTTACCTGAAAGCTAACATACTGTACAGTAGTTTGACATGTTCTTTGTATATTCGTCGTGAGGTCAGTAAATGAGTGTGATTTGTGGTACAACTGCACACAGTTTTATTTATTTTTTCACTTATAAGAGAAACTGATTATCTAAGGAAGGCCCTTTACAAAAACATATTACATAAACATTACATTATTATGGAGCTTGTTTCTTGAGTACTGCCTACTAGCAACTATTTTGTTTTCAAGTATTTTCCACTGTAGTTGCAAAGAGAGCAGCTGTGGTATTGACTTAAATGTCTGTACTTGAGACAATCTGGAGTGAATGATGTAACCTGGTTGGTCTGACATTTCTAGCCTGCTTATAAGTGAGACCCTCCAAGCAATCAGAGATTAATGAGCACTAGTCCCAGTATCCCACTCTGACATTATAGATCTAAGTGAATTGCTGTCATTTTTAACACAAAAGGTTCACTTGGAAATAAAGATTGAAAAACAAGAAGAATATAATGAAAACATAAAAGCCATTGAGTGTACAATATGTGCTTTTAGCAATATGTTAAAATCAGGGAATCTAAATTCAATCCTACCCCTGTCAACCAAAGAGGTACTCCAAGGCTCAGTGTTCTGACCACTACTTTTCATCATCTACGTTTAATTTGGGTCATATCATGGACTACATTATTATTGCTATGCTGATGATACACAACTGTATTTTCACCCACCTCCTCTGTCAATCTTCCATCCTTAATGGACTACCCAATAATGCCCTGGATAGACTAGTATATCCAGAACTGCCACAAAACTTTGATAGCACATCTCCCTTCTTATCAACTTTTGTGTGACTCCTTCTCACCAACAAATGCCTTTATAACTTCTAAATACCCCTATGATGTCCTCTACACCTACACCCCCTTTCACTCCTCTATGGACTTATTGCCACTTCTCACGCCATGCTGTGTTCTGTGGGGGGCAGAGCCTTCAGTGCTGCTGCTCCTGTGCTCTGGAACTCTTCCTACCTCAATTTGGAATGCTGAGTTCATTTCTGTTTTAAAAACTAGACTTAAGATCCATCTTTTCAGCCAATCTTTTTTATTCACATAGTTTTTCTGCTTGTTTTCACTATGTAAAGTATCCTTTTTAGTAGGTGTGAGTGGGTGTAGTTGTGTCATCTCAAAGCTGGTGAGGGACACACATTGATATTTACAATTCACACCCTATGCCTTTTCCAGGTTAGGAAGAAATGTTTTTAGCCATGACCTATCAGGCAGTCAACATGTCCAGTGTGTACCTCAACCTATGTCCAGTGTGTTGTGCATGGGAGAGGCTGCAGCCCACTGTAACCCTGAACAAGTGGTTTAGAGAATTAATGGATGGATAGACTCAACCAGGCAGTGCAATCTCTGGGCTTGATAAATAACAAGCTCATGATATACTTGGCAAATGTTTCATTCAGCATTTTCTACCTGCTACAAACAATGTACCAGGGAGGTGAACCAGCAGAGCACACAAAAACTGCAGAAGATACGTTGTACAGTTTACAAAGTTACAAACCAATATTATTTTAATGACGTAGATACAAAATACAAATGTCACAACAAGCTATAATAATTTAACAGCTAATGTAAATAAACATACCAATATGAAACACTGCAAACTAAATGCTTTTGCATGGTTAAGCACATCCATCAGTGGTGATTGTTGATGTTAATGTATCACCAAGTAAATAACCAGGGATTTGGATAAATAAGAGAAAATATTAATGCAACACAAAGCAATCATTTGGCTAAATATTTCCAGTTAATCTCCACAAATGTGCATCCCAATGTGGTGAAGACTGGTGCCCACTGAAATCACTCTCAAATGAGAATGTTTCTGACTCCTGGGGAACTTTCAATCCAAGGGTGTAACTTTGTGTTCAACACTGGTGTCAACAAAAGAAGTTAAGTGAAATGAAGTGGAGCAGACTGACAGTTAGAGGAGAAGAAAAGAGAAAAGACAGGTATTGTATAATGCACTATATTTGGGCAAGCTGTGATGTTGTACCTGGTCTTGGTGTCAGATTGATATAGAAGTCTCCCTTTTTTTCACAGAGATAGTTGAAAATTGTTTCCCTCTCATACATCTTTGCCACTTCACTTACCTTCAGGAAACTGCTTGTGTCTCTCGAGAAAAAGATAATGAAACTGACTCTGAAGTTTTCCATCATTAAAATGCTTTTTGAGAGACAGAGAGAGATTCAGTATTTGAGTTGCAGATGATGTTATGTATTAAAATATAATAATTGTATTGTAAAGTTGCTTGCCTTTTGAGGAACTTGCATTGAGAAAACTGTTCAGGGTTCGTTTATTTATTTTCCAGTCGTGCTCCCTCCTGATAGCTTCATTACTTTCTTCAGTCTTCTGAAGTTCCATCTCATTTGTCACATCCATTATGCTGCATTCAGATTGTCTTTTATAAGTAAACCTTGGTTAAAGGCAAAAGAAAAATGAGGCTCTGTCCTGGTAATTTATTTGATGAGGAGGAGTAGAAAATGAGATAAATGCCAGAGTCAAGGAGAGAAGAAAACAAAGACAAATACTGTTTTACTAAAATAAAATAGACCTTTGAGAAGTCACTATACTCACAAGTAGCGATTGATGTAACTGATGGTCATCCACTTTTTCTCACCCAACAGTTAGTTGCTTTTTGTGTTTGCCAAATGTTGCTTTGTAGGACTGTATCTCTTATATTTTGTGAAATTTCTTTATCATTTCTTTTTCTAATGAATATGACGTTAGTCATGATGAACTTCATTCAACAATGAGTTTTTTTCCCTCTCTTTAGAATTTATTTCTTTATCTTTGCATCTGAACAACTTTTATCAGAATTGACCATGGCCTGTTGGCTTGCTCTTTATATTTCCCCTTGCTATGTGCATATTTAACTTGTATTTAAAACAGTTGTGTGACTTGCACAATAATTCACTTCTTTTGTAGGGACTCCTTCCATGGTGATGTTATTGCTCTTTGACTCTTTAGATCCTCAGATTCTCCACAGACTTTGTCACATGACAACTCACCTGCACTTCACTTCAGACCGGTAGCATGTTTTTGCCAAACGTTCTTTATGTCCGGTACATATTTCAGGATATTGTGGATCCTTTGGTTAAAAGAGTCCATGAATAGTTTAACAAATGACTTCCTCTTGCTCAATAAAGTCTTTGAAAAACGATTTCTGCTGATTAAGCAGCTCGTGAATCATAGATGATGAATAAGAATCCTCCTCCTGGTTAAGTTTTTTAGCCCCATAGTAGAGGAAAGAAACTGTTAGAAAACTATAGAAGAGGGGGCCTCTGTTCCCAGCTAGCAGGATAGAAATGAGCAGCATCAGGCTGAGGCAGTTGAGTATGCTGGTGCATATCGGCAGAGGAGAACCTACAAATATAGTGTGAATGCAAACCATGACTTTAAAAAGTATTATATCATCTGTTGACTATCTTACTGTTGGCTTAACATTTTATTTTTTTGAATGAGCTTTGGAGCTGAGAGTGAAGGTTGAGCCATTTGTGTTTTTGTTGAATTGTGAGGTGTGTTGGAATGTAGCTGTACTAAAGGTCTATGAAGGATGGATTTTTACTCACCTACTCTCAAAAAAGAGCAATGGTTGTCAAATTAAATAAATAAATATAACTCAGGTTGCAGGTATTTAGATGTAAATTCAGGGGCAAATGGCTTGGGCAACAATGTGCAGCAAGGATGATACACAAGAAAAAACAATTTATTGAACATACAGCAAATGTGCTTAAAACGTAAAGAATCAAGTGACCAAGACAAAGAAACAGACAAGCAAATGTGTGTCCCTACATCATTACTGCTGTAAGTCTCTGTTGTGTAATTTCCTGCCATCCAAATATCTACTTTTTTAAGACTTAATATGGCAGCCATGAAAAATACAATACAATAAAATAGTTTTGAATGTTTCAGCTCATTTACTACGCATGTTGTGTACTTTGCATCACTGTGGACAATTTTCCAAAGAATGTAATAGCTTTTCAGACAGCTAAATGCATCTCCCTTCCTTCCAGACTGCCACCAGTTTCAGTTCTTTCACTTACTGAAATTTCCTTAGAAAGAATCTAAATGTGAATAATCTATAACTGACTATAATCACTTGGAGGGTTTACCTGATGACTACACATTTCTACAGTATAAAATACGGCCAGCTTCTTCTTTGCAGCATGAGAAAGAATAGCAAAGTCACTGTTTTAATAAGTCCAAGTTTTTTATTTGTCAAGTGCACAGTTTAACGTCATCCTGAGCAATGAAATTCTTTGGAAATGACAAGCAACAGCTACGTAGTATGCAATAAAAAAAATGAGACACAAACAAAGCACTAAAATAAGTTAAATACTAAAATAAATAACACTAACAGCAGTTCCAGAGTCAGTAATGTAGGGAGTATTGCATATGGTTCTGAAGTTCTTTAAGTATGCCGATTAAGTGTTAAATAACAGGACAAATGAGGTGCGGTGGAGATAATAAAATGATCCTTCTCCAAGTTATCAACAGCACTACTACAACTACTTTTACCACTACACCCACTACACACACACACGCACAGACAGGGGTGGGGGTTGTGGTAATGTCTAAGTCAAACCTTTCTGATGAATAATATGTTGAATTAAACACATAGACCTTGGTATAACTATAACTTGGTATATTTCCATTCAAATTTCAATTTCAGAATATTTTCTTGGTCATTTCAAGAACAAATGTTTAGTTTTGAGCAGGAACACACCGTGATGATCATGACAGAATGGTGACAGCTGGAAAGACAGTTGGTTGCTGAGAAGGACGAGTGCACAGGGAGTACAGGCCTGGCAAGCAGAGTCTTGCTCTCACAAGAGACCCCCACCCCCATACGATGAGTGCAGATTGATTTATGGAGGGGGACCTCTGGAGCCAACTGACAGGGGGCTCATTACCCAAACATGGCTGATAAGTTTGTCTGAACAAATGATGATAAGTGAGACATCTGGAACATGAAGCTGTAGAAGAGTCCTGTGCACAAGAGTCCAGACGTATGTGAGGTTTATTTTGTGATAGTGGTATGTAAGATTTAATCAAGGCACCCGGATTAGGTCTTTTATGACAGTATGCAGCAACTGAAAGGGAATGCCTTCATGCTCTCTGTCTTGTTATTGCCATGTTTAGATTAAAATGTTCATTACACAAAGGGTCTCTAGGTTTAAGGTTTTTTAACCAGGTGGAGCAGACAACATACACCGAGACGTTTTGGGTGGTTTTTGGAGAGAGCTATAGCCTATAGGTGCGTCTCTGCCAAGTCATCTCTGTAGAGTGAGAAAAATAGCACACGGACTGCAACTCACTGAGATATCATGAATACTGACATATACTATCACTGATATATCTAAATAAATTGGATAGACTTTTTCACATTCTTCAAATATATCAAAATATTTAAACTTCAATCAACAAAACAACATAATTGAATGACAATCAGTGTAAGTGGGTTGCTGCAAATAATCTAGGGTAGCCCCACTGTGCTTCCATTAATAATAAAAAACTAATAATTTACAGACTTAAATTATATATATAGCATGATATATATTAAAGAATATATGCTTTTTCATTGACTCCCACATGAGGCCTCTTCTGTTGATTGATCACTAAGAGTATTATAGACTCCACAGAGAGGCCATTCATGAATATTCATGATCAGCCACAGACAACATCAATGATGATGATGGAAACTGTTGCTCATATCTGCAAAAATAAAGTGGTGATGACAGACAAGTAATCAAGTGTTGGACCAGCCAATGTTGCTTGAGGTCAATGTGTGCTAATGCTAGATATTAAAATGTATATTTTAGTAATTGAGACCTCTTCTGTTTTAATAGTATCCCAGGGAAGCAGCTGTATCTTCAGGTCTGTAGTATCCTAATGAAAATGGATGTAGTGCATGCTTCCCTTGTCTTGTGTAGCCTCCTGCACAGCCCCTAAAATACTCCATTATTAATATCAATGTTGCAGAATCCTCCACTTGGTGAGATCATGTTTCATCCATATGCCAGGTCTTTCTGCTCTCAGCCATGCAGGACTAAGCTGTTTCTCTGTGCTAAACCTCATTCAACCTCTGACATTTTGCCATTTTCACTGGAGATGAGATCTGCAAAAAAAAGCCATCAATTCTAACTGGTATCAGCATTTATATCATATGTCACCTGTGTATATATATATGTTACAATTATTGAATGTTTAGTGACATTACTGTTTATATCCAGCTATTTTCTGTGCTCAAGTGAGATCAGATCTGAGAGCTGTGGCATCACACCAAAAACTTAGGTATATAAGACCCAGCTGCCCCTGTACATGTAAAACGGTAGATGGGGCTAAACACATTTTTGAGCAATTATTTTTTGTTGGATGAGCAGTGATCTTTTTTGTTATCATCTTCTGGTGCAGTTTCATTAATTCCATCTTATTTGATGCCATCAGCTTCAGTATCAAAGAAAAGTAGTTCATGTTTGAACACACACACAGAGACAGATATGGATGCTGTGGTTCAACAATGACAGAATAAAACGAGCAGGTCTTGTGATAAGATACATTTGTGGGCTCAATGTCAGGATGACATAAGTCCTGCTCTGTATTTAGCTTTTAGTTGTCTGTGGTGGACATACTGTTAGCATCCAAAATGATAATTATAATTATTATAAAAACAAAAATGTCTGTTACCCACATAGCATATGGAATGGTGATTGTAGAGGTGGCCACTGGTGTGGGCCTCCTCTGCTGTAGTCAAACTGTCTCTGTGGTTAGCCGCCAACTTCTGTTTGGCTTCTCCTTAAATATTAAACTGATTGAACCAGATGGACACTTTCATATAATCTCTTTGAAAGCTAAATTTGGACGATCAGTCATAGCTATTCTGTATCTCACACACATTGTGCATCACTTAGGAAATGCTTTTTTTGGTGGATTTGCTTTTCACGTGTGTTTCTCAATATGAAATTGTCTTAGTGCTAAGGTTGAAAACTAACTTTAATAACATGTTTCCCTTTCTTTTTGTTGGTAGTTTGGGCTGTTGGTTTACTATATATAAATGCTATTCTTATGTTAATCATATTTTGACGGTGATGACATTATTATTATTATTTTTACAAAAAAAACACAAGATTTCACAAAACACATTACTTAAAATATGACATTTCACAAAACGCAATTGATAAAATACACAATACGATCTATAGCATTGATCTATAGTTACTGCTACTATAGTCTCTGAACAATCTGTTTTCACTCAGTCTCTCCTTTCTCTGGAAAAAATCTGAACTGATTGTTCATTCATTTTTGATTATAAAGGTATGTAGCCTAATATGCTAATTAACACGTACACTCACCGGCCACTTGTCCAACATAATGCAATCGAATACAACAGCTCTGCCATAAAGTCTGTTTTTATCATGCTTATCATGTTCAGTTTTTGTTGACATTGTCAGAAACATGTAAATTGAATTATATGTTTATTATGGAGGTCATAGTTAAAGATGGTGTTGTACTGAACCACATTAAATTGACAGGTGTTTCTCTTATTCTGCCCCTCCCCCATGTTTGTAAATGGGAAGGACAAAATATTAGAAATGTATTAATTTCTAATTAATTAATTTGATTAAATAGAAAGCAATCTGATAATTGAAATATATGGAATGAATGAATGAAATGTTGAGTTTTCTGTAATGTTGTTGTGTGTTGACCTTCAGGGCCACCATACGGGAGTGATTAAAGAAGAAAATATAAAATCCAGTCAGTAGTTGTCAAAACCTTTTACTTCATAAGACATTTATTAAATCTATTCATAAAGAGTGCTATTTCAGAATTTCCAGATGAGAGGCAGTGGGTGAAAAAAATTTACACACACACATTCAGGATGGTTTATATTACACAACCACCACAATTCATGGTTGAATGTCTGAACAGTTTTGCATTTCCTGGTCTGAAGAGGAAGAAAGGTTTCAGTCCGATTGGGGATTATAGTCTTTTGGGGGATAGGAGGAGGCTTACTATCTTCTTCTTTAGGATGTGTAGTCCTTTTTGTATCACTGGAAATGTAAGTCTCGGTTTAAGAGAGGCAGGGTCAGTGTGTTTATTTAATGAGCCACTGGCAGTTTGCCAGAATGCATGCTCGGAGCCTGTGCAATCAGAAATGTATTGACATGCATATCTCCATGACTTTAAATCAACATATGTAGTGGAGCTAAATTACACAGTTCACTCAGTTTTACTGAGAGGTAGAACAATGAGCATAACATTGGAAGGGGATGCTATTTAATTATCATGTCACCCAGAGGAGGAATTCTGTGAATATCCATCTATGGGCTAAAAGACTTTTCAGTCAAACAGAAAGGAAACTACTCTGGTGCACTGGTTTGATATACAGTATCTGAGATACCAAATCACACTGCTTTAACCTGTACATTTGGATACCATTGAATACAGTAACACATGCCTCTCAGGTAAAACAGTGTGTACTCTAAGTGGGTGTTCAGTGGGAGAAGAGTGGCAGGATTTTGTCTCAAATGTGGAGCGGCTTTTTGTGAAACCTTTTTTTCAAGCTTTTGGCCCAAGTTGAAAATTTTTCAACTTAAAAAGCAGCAAATTGAAAACCCAGAGCAGTTGGCAGCAGTGATTCGTTTGAGCGGGCAGCAAAAATTCCTGGCACTCTGCTCGGATACACTCCTCAGGCAGCACTAACATTCTGCATTCAGCTCCAGCGGTATTCATCAGGATATCATTTACAACCTTGATGGTGGAAGTTTCAGTACTGACTTTTTTTTATTATTTTTTTGGAATAGACAGACAGGAAAACGGACAGTTTGACCCAGAATGCCTCGCGGCAGCTCAATTGCTGGTGCGTATGAAACATTGACACCCAAATAGATAATTATATAGGAAGTCAGATATTGTGCTGTCCTGGATTAGTGCATTCCCCCAGCATTCTGATGCTTTCGCAGCAGTTTTAAAGCCGACAGATGTTTCAAAACAGCTCACTTAAATCAGTCTGACCACATCAAATCTATTACACTTTCTATAAGAGATTTTACAGAGCTTTGTTGACTAAATGGAGTGAAAAATAAAGAGGGAAAGAAAGACAGACTGCCTCTGAGCAAACAGAAGATGCTGACAGGGCAGCACTTCTCTACCTTCATTTATTGGAGTCAATACCAACGAGATCAGTCTTAAGAAGCAGTCAACAATCTCAACTGGACCTCCATTCAATAGTAATCAACATTGATTCATGTTCATACAAGGTATTATAGATTCAGGTTCAACTGCAGTTCATTTGCTGAGTGCTGAATAAATTGTGGTTGTGATGTATCTGATAGTTTGAATTGAATCAGTAAGTGACACAGAATGCGTAAAGTGTTTTTATGAGGAACCTTTAGAGATTCCTGAACATGAACCACTAGGCTCAGTGCTCATCTACTACAGTACAGCCTTTATTTATGAATGTGTGTAGTACTAAGTGGTTATTTCTCTACCAGTACTTTGGGGTCATTTTCTTGGCCTCTTATTCATGTCAGATTAAAATTCATATTCAATCTATGGACTACAGTCTCCTAATTTGTAGTTGGAAGAAAAAGCTTGGCCACCCAGAGCCACTATTTGAGCTACGTTGAATGTTAACCTGTACCAAACTTGTACAAAATGCTTTTGACAGTAATTGACCTTTTAAAATCAGTTTCAGGGTTCACTGTCCCCTCTCTCCAGCAGCCAAGTTAAACAGAGGGCAAAAACACACTTTTTACAGTTAATTTAACAGTCATTAGGTTAATTTAGCCTAAGTGTGTTGGTGAGACCTGCTGTTTTGAAATATATTTAATAAGGTGAAGTTAGACATTATTTATTCAAACATGTCTCCAGTTGAATGTTTATATCTCTGGACTCATGATTTTCCTACAGCACATTCCGTCATTCCATTAAAGGACACTGGTGTGACTATTAAATATCTGTGACATACACTTCAGACTGAGTTCATACTAATAAGTCTAAACACAGTTAACATTTTGTTAAATCATAGGACAAAATCTGAACCTGTTCAAATCACTGCAGTGTCCTTCTGTCCTTAGAAATAGCTCATCCCACTTGCATTCATTTCATGGTCCATTTGGTCAGTTCATCCATCCATCCATCCTGCAGAGGTTTCACTTTCAGTCAGTGTGAGGAGACTACTGTTGTTTGGTGTTTGATCTTGGTTTCTCATCTTCCTTGTCTGCATATCAAAGCCCATGGCTAGAGCCCTGCCTGCTCATCCAGACCTCAGTCAGTGCACTGGACGTGTTCATTCACTGTAATCAAACATGTGAAAACTAAACCAATGCTGCTGGAAGGTTTTAGACATTATTGTGGTAGTCATCATTCTTTTCAAATGGGATTAAATTGAATTATTACAACATAGTAGTACAACATTTAAATGAAGTACTGTTTTAGTTAAAAAGTGGTGAAATGTGGCTGTGGCCTCTAGTATGATCAGTTGAGGCACATTGGAGCATCTCTTCCCGGTCCCACATATTTCTATCTGGAAGGATGTCCATGTTTGACTTATAGTTTCTGTCTGATGGTGACCTGACCCTCAGTGCTCTCTGGCCTGCCCCCGAGCCCCACTAAAGCCATTAGCTTCCAGCCATTTGATTAAATGTGGCCATCGATTCCCACAGGAAATGAGTCAAGTTCAGCATCACCTGATCAGATCTGCCAGCTCACTAATGGAGAAAGAGAGCAGCAGTGGAGAGAAGCATTGTGGGAGGTAGGAGTTCACATTAACAATAGAGGGATGAGAGGTGGGAGGAGACGAGCAGCTTAATGTGCTCATGACTCACTGGCAGCTTCCAGCAGCCTGAGGGAATCACATGTTGTTGCTTTAGCAATGTTTGAACATAAAGGCTTCTGATTTCCTTACTGTCTTTAAAAAGGGTGCTGGAAATGTATAAACCTCAGCTATTTCTGCTGTAATCCATATTCTGCAGATGCCTTTTGCTTCTCCTTGCTGCCATCCAAGGTTCACTCTCCACAGGTTGTATGGCATCAGGGTCTGTTGTTTTAATGTTAGGTGTCATGCTGTCAGTGTCAGGAGAGGCTCCAGGAATGGATGTGACACACAAAGAGGTTCAGAG
>JAVQJL010004959.1:0-18975 GCA_036024295.1 Nannoperca obscura
TGTGTATGTAGGTCAAGGGTCAATGAGCTGAACAAACAAATGTTGTGTTCCAATAATTAATGCTAAAGGTATTCAAATCAATAAAACAACAAGGGTGCCCAAATTTATGCACCTCCCTACTTTTGTTTAAGTAATTATTGCACACTTTCTTTAAATCCTATAAACTTCATTTCACTTCTCAAATATCACTGTGTTTGTCTGCTATATGATGTATTTAACTGAAATTGCTGGTCCGAACCACCAATGATTTATAAAGGAAAATCTTGAAAATGATCAGGAGTGCCCACACTTTTGCATGCCACTGTATATATATATATATTTGAGAAACTGAATTTCTGGTTCAGAATGACCAGTTAGAATTGGGGAACACAGTAGTGACCATTATAATTCCAGGAAGACATGCCCGATGAGCTGCTTGATCAAGGGAACACGAATTTAATGGCAAACGAATACTCGATGATCTTGATTTGTCTCTTCACACTGAGATTGGATTAATGGGATTTAGGGAACGTGAGGGTAAGTTGGATACAATTCATTTAGAGATCACACCGTTGGCACACTTTTAATAAACAGCCTTCCAGATAGGACAAATTAACACAAGCCTTCTCGTCTGGGATCCGCAACGCCACACACTCCATCCTGAAAATGTACTGCAGAGTGGAAATAACTTTCTTTCTCAAGCAGCCTCAACAAAACCAGAAGCTTTACAGTGGTATATTTTGAAAGGTTATGCCTATTGTGCTGAATTGCGATTATACAGGTGTGCACATTTGACTCAACTAATACAATGGTATATATGATGGAGCTATATTAGTTCTTTCTACTAGTTCCACAAAGGTTGAGTCCTTCCAAGTTAATACTTGTTCAATCACTTAAATCAGCATCGCATATTGAAATTAGTGCTATGCATTTCATTTTATGGTGAGTTTGAACCAGAGCAGAAAAGAGTGTCTGCGAGAGAGGAAGATGAGCAGAGACTGTGATAGACAGGCAGGTAGGCTGTCGAACACATGTCTTTAAATCTACTTAGGTGGGAATGAAATTCAGAGACAATTATACATTATTTCAATTTCTAGGTCTTCCAGTAACGATATCCCATGCTGGACTGGTGCCTTTCCTCGTCTCCTTTCTAATTGGCTTCTTCGTCCAAGTAAGTAAAACACTACCTTAATGGACTCTAGTTTTCTTAAAGACTGGCATCGTCTGCAGAAATGTAATGACTCAAGGATCCCTAGGAATCATCATAACAATGTAAGCAACTTTTATAACAAAGCTAATCCATCCACTATTAGTAAGTAAGACAAGTAGAACTCATCCTACTGCCTTTCATAATAAAACAGGACACAAATGAGATTAATCACATCTTCCTTTTTAGGGGAATTGACAAGTACCCCTACTTGGTTTGGATATATGCAAAGAATAGATTGCAACAAGTACTCAAATTGAGGCCTTCAAATATATATTTAAGCAACTCATTAAACAAAGACAACAGTGAGAAAACAGTCCTAGACAGGAGCTACTCTGTTGTGTGTGGAGGAGTCTTGTCAAGATGAAGACCTGACCTTTTTTACTAAAGTATATCTTTAGTATAAAGTATATCTTTTTTGTCTAATGTATCTTTTTTTGTGTTTCTACACACTGTCATGTATTCATGCACTCTCTATGTAAAGCCTGTCTGTGACTCGCGGCTGCAGCTCCTGGAGATCTTTCATGACATAATGGCCCAGGTGTTTTACATCAGGAGTGATTCGGCTTGTTCAGATAAGCCGGGCTCGGGCAGACTCCATCCCCAGCAAAATTAAATGAATGTCCGACTTGATTTTGATTTGCTCTGACATCATGCAAACAAAGGCAGCAGTAACCTCCTGAGATCAAAGCGGCTTCAGTTTTTGGAGCCAGGTGCTGCATTTGCTCGCCAGCAACTGCAAAACTTCAGGACATGATGGTAAACACCCGGCTGTCCCCTAATTTAAGAGCTGATTGCTTTATTTTCCATCGTCTATTCTGCAGGCTTTGCTTATCTACCTGTTTGTGGAACTTCTCCAGAAATGTCAGGTGGTGCAGCTGGAATCTCTAAAGGTAAGCAGCTGAACAAACCAGTACCTGTATTTGAGTACAGTGGAAGTCTATGATGTACTGTACGTGTGCAAATCTCAGACAGACCTTTTTTTATTTTTTCACTGCAGATGTTTTGACTCGTCATAGCAGGAAAAGCACAGTTGAAACAAGTTGCATTAATGATGGCTCAGTTCTATCAAGTGTCCCAGTGAGCCACAACAATGAGTAAGTATGGACAAAACCAGGACCCTGGAACTGGCTCACTTAAATGGAATGCAGTCGTTTTTAATGTTATCAATGACACCTGTGCCTTTCATGCTATGACAAGCCAAAATGGCTGCTATGAGAATGGACTATTTCAGTAGTAAACAATTAGCCCTACTTGTGACTAACTGAAAGTTTTTGTCTTGTGATTTTTTTTAAGTTGGCTCATCATAGTAATGTATTATAAACACGTGGGTATTGCTAGTAAATGTTGACAGAAAACGGGGAACAAACGTTTTTTAATTTCTAACTTGGATTCCTCGGTCTGTGTTGATCTTAGACAGGCGTCGCAGAGTGTATTGTGATGGACCAGGTGGGTGTGGTGGACAGAGTTCCCACTGAGGAAGAGGATGATGAGGATGAGGGTGAAAATGCAGAAGCAGGTAGGAAACCTTTTTGTTTTTTGTTAAGCATTTCTTTTGAAGAGAATCTTCCTATTAATTCCCTTTTTAGTTCAACTATCAACAGCTAAACATATTCACACCAGTAACCTGCACTTGAACTTGACTGATTTCATGGATTACACAGAAAACTCCATGGAATCCGTTTAGTGAGTACATGATAAAGACGTGCTTATCTTTAATTTTCACCTCTGAATGTTCACCTCAATGTTCCATTGAATCTTCTGAGTCTACTTTTCCATTCAGCAGGGCCTACTTGGACTTCCTCTCACTCTGCATTTACAGTCCAAGCCATCTGAAAATGATGCTAACTGTGGCCAGCTGTCGACTGTTTGGTGCTGATCTAAATAGCCGACAGCAATGCGAATCACATACCTGCACTCACATGAAAACAGTAGTTTCTTTTATAACTTTTTATTATATTTAGAATGACTCGGCTTTATTACACGGGATGATAGTTTGTGCTTGTGGTAGGAGATCTAACAGAGGGATTATATAGAAAATCAGAAGGAACCACAACACTGATATTCCAAATTGTTTGTTCACAAAATTTTTCTTTAAATAGATGAAGTATTGAATTGCATCCTATTGCACCATGACCTGCTGCATCGGGACAGGGCTGATTGGAATTATATCAATTTGTTAACTAGATGTTTCAGATCACTGGCTGCAAGAGATTTTGATCAAATATATCTCTGTTGGAAAGATGCACGCACCTCTAAAAGCCTTATTTGTAAAAATCTAAATTCTAGGCATTTTTGAAACATTAACCAGGAGAGAATACTGAGGTTGATGGCACATTATCATACAGTATTTTAGTAGATTCTGTAATACAAACTCAGCACTTCCAACGTGTTTACTTGTTGTCTTGATACATTCAGGACAATACATTTCCACAACACACAGTCAGTACAACAATGTAGTCATGTCATGCTCTTGATTCCACTCCCTTCTACTTTGCGTGTTTGTTGGCTATCAATGAAACTTAGCAGTTAATGCACAGATCTTTCACAATGAAAGCCCTGCAGTGGATCAGAGGGCACAGTCCCTCCCTTTCCTGACATGGTTTAATGTGAGGCATCTGCAGAAAGTGTGGAATTCTGTTGACGGTTGCTTAACAATGATTTAATAAAATGACAATGTAGAAGCAACTGGAATGAAATAGTGAATGAAAACAGATTAAAGTGCAGCCGTTTGGTAAGTATGAATAGACTCTTTAGTTGCATTGATGGAAATAATGCTGTGGAAATTAAAGATTATACTCGATATACCATGAAGGTAATTCCAGACCCCCTTAATACTTTTTGCCCACTCTTTATTAGCAACTGGCCTTTGTCTGTTGTTAACTTTAAAGGTTTATGGGTGTTGTTTTTCCTCAGTGGATTTGCTTTTGTGGTAGTACAAGTTACACCTCAAATACTATGTGATGTTAAGTTGTATTTCTTCCATAAAACCCTTTTAACAGAAAAATGAAACCCTAGCACTGAGATGTTGTGCGTGGAGCATTAGACTTCATTATGTGTGAAGATTGTGAATGTGTGGTTGAGGTAGATTGCTCTTCTGTCTAGTGGCTTTTAGATAGTCACCAAAGGCACACATTTATCATAATGTGTGTGAGAATGTGTTCTTGCCCTTGGTTTGGATGAGCAACCAGCATGACAAAGCCATATTTTATACGCTGAATAACAAAATGTTTCTCCCTGAATATGAGATGGTCTGCTGAAGAAAAATAGCCAACTAATGTTTAGATATTTAATTGTCAAGGTTTAATCTCCCCTGCACACCTATTTTTATCATTTGCACTACAAGCCACATGCGGCCAAAAACGATCCATATATATTTACACTCTCAGTCCCTCAGGGGTACGAGACAATACGCAGAAAACCTTTCAACCATGATTATTGGTGGATTAGTGACGAGGCTTAGTTCAGCCTGATCCCGTTATTTGCTAATAAAGTGTCTCATTACACTTCTGAATAGATTGGCATACCTGCACACATGCATAACTAACTTTATTTTTCTTGGGTTCATGCGTAGAGAGGAACGCACATTGCACATATCCACAATAAGTGACATTCATAGCTTGACCTTGTTAGAAATTACAATTGGATCACATTCCTCACAACGCTGCCTGGAAACTGGAACTGGAAAGGAAAGGCAGAATAACAGACTACAAATGCACTATTAATATTCCCCAAACAACTTTACTCTCCAGGCTATGTGTCTGAGAATACCCGCTGCTTATTTTTTAAACTTCACCTTTTTCCAGTGACAGGATAATTGGCGAGTGTTTGAACATTTTTATTTAAAGTTGTCCAGTTTGCTGAAGCGTAGCCTACAAGGAAATTAAGCAATATATGCTGAAAGCTTCACAACGGGTTTAAACCATGATTTAAGAACTGATATATAATTATATGGACCAGTGGCTTCTAAGGCCTACACTTTTTTAAGCTGCTTGAACTATCCCAGTGACAGGAGAAATTATAATGGCTAACTTGTCTATGTAACTTGCCATATCTCATTTAATTTTCAATTAGACCATAAGTCCATGGGCTCATGAACTGACTTTGAACTGGTCTTGTACTAGTTTGAAGGACTGGTGCCTTTTTTCCCCCATCTTGCTTTTGCTGTTTCTGCTTGCTGAATGTGACATGTAAATCCACCGTAACTCACTTTACTTAGCTCTTCAATCTTTATATAACAAACACTGCATGTTAATGTGTCTATACCGTCTTCACTTCCATGCACATAATTCAGCTGAGTTGACAACAGCCCTCTCTTTCACCATTGAGGGGAGCTGCGCTGCTAAAAGCCACTGATTCGGTCAGTGATCATGGTGATTCAGTGTAGTCAGTTGGCTTTGAACATTAGTTGATAAAGACCTGTTCGCACATACAGTGGGTACGAAAGTATTCAGACAATTTTTCAGTCTTTGTTTTATTGCATCTATTTGCTAAAACAAAGAGTGAAAAATTTCAAGGGGTCTGAATACTTTCCATACCCACTGTATACTGAACCCTATTTCAAAGGGAAGTATTGTACTTTTCTCTCCACTACATTTATCTGACAGCTATCTAGTTACTAGTTACTTTGATTAAGATTTGACATACATAACAAATGGTCAGTTAATAAGGTACGATTTATTATTATTATAGATTGAACTGCTGTGGAAGTTAGCGCTGCCTTAACCAGCTGCATCATTAAAATGCTTTTTATGCATCAGTACAAATAATCCAATATTTAACATCGTTTTTCATACAATTTGCTGATGACATGTCTGCAAGTCAATATTTTTACTTCTGATATTAATAGTATTATTTTAGTGTTGTATTGATACTCTTTCTTAAGTAAAAGATCAGAAAACGTCTTCCACCTCTGCCTTTAGTATTTATCCCCACTAGTAAACCAAGCCATCACTATCTAATTAAATAAGATAAAAACACCTCTTACCTATAAGAGCTGCACGTGCATGCTGAGCAGTTGCTGGTGTAGAGTACTGGCACCTTTTTTATTTAAACTCGAGCACTGACACAGATGGTGGTGTTAGTGTGTATGTGTCAATGCCCTACTCTTATGTAATGGACTTCATTGCCATGAATTTAACATTCTTGTTTGCTATGAATTTAATATGCTTGTTTTTAACTATCATGTTTAATAATGTACACTCTGCCAAGACCACTCGCATCAAAGTTATTACACCATAAACAGGCAATACAATTAGGACTGACGTGGGCGGTTCTGTGCTGGAAGCTCCCCTACTTGTCCATTCAGCATGCATGGGAGCTCAAACCAAGAAGAGCAGCAATAGACCCCCAGGTTAGTTGAAGGACAGAACCTCCTCAGATAAATCAGCAGTTTAAGAAGCTTTAATAGTCTTTTAAAAGAAACACACAATGCAATAAATAGTTTTGTGTGTGTGTGTGCTTTTTTAACTACTTTTCTCATCATCTATCTCTGATTTATCCATGTTCACTTCCTCTCAGAGAGGTTAAAATGGGGGTCATGACCCCCCTGAAGGATCCCAGGATTAATCTGAGGAGTTACAAGAACATTTACACAATTAAAAAGAATTGACATTTATCTTATTGAAAGATTAGTTTTATTTGGTTTTGCTTATGAAATACTGGATATTTCCACCTCTTCAGGTCTCTAAAAGTCCTTTTTAAATGAAACTCTCACAGGTCATCAACATTGCTTTATTTTCAAGTTTGGGAGGCACTGCTCCAAGCTGATACTTTGACTAATATTTATTGACCAAATACTTTGTTAGCAGTCATTGCTCTACTTTGATGAGGTCTGGATGCTGTTGTCATTATATTTAGCAGTAGTTTGGGGTTCAGTGAATTGACAGCCTTGTACATCTGTCTGTCTCTTTCAGATACAGGTTTACTACAGCCAGATGCATTAGCTTTGCACAACCAAGGTGAGAGCCTGCAGCCCAACCTTCATATGCTCGGCCGCCTCTTCCTCTCCCGGCCCATGAGCCACGCCTTCAACTGCATCCTCCTGTTCCAGTTGTAAGTGTACCATGGTGACGGCAGAGCAGGATCTTGACATGGCAGCATCCACCAGTCATACAATGAATAACACTGAGTGTAGTAGAGAGTATGTGGGTGGGTGTGTATTTCCCATCACTTCATTTATGCGGTTTGTTTCAACCTCCGTCATTAATGCTGCAAGCTGTTTTCATGAAGAAGCAGCTCACGTGGGTTGATTACAGATCACAGTTGTCTCTCAACAATATGTTTAAACCTTTTCACCCATCTTGTTCAGTTAATTTCCACTTTACCTCAAAATATATTTAAAAACTAAATTGTACTTAAAGTGGATTGTGGAGAGCTTTTATTTTTATATTTAAATGTTTTACTGTTTTACTCATTAGGACTAATGTGATGACTATGAGAAAGTTTATCATAGTTGTGTGATAGTAAGTCATTCTGATGCAGTGAAAATTACTTTAATTGGCTTGAATAAAACAAATTGCTGCTTAACAGGCCAATGTTTGCAAACCACATTTGCAAACATTGGCCTGAACTAAAACAACCAAAGACTTGTTGTAATGTTGTAAGTTAAAGTGCACACCTTTAAAACTGCAACAATCTACATTTTTATGCATTCACAATATACTCACTGAGTTCTCTCATCACAGTTGTTTCCAGCTGCAGCAGACGGCTCTTTTTAAAGAAATCCCAATGTACACTAGCTGCCTGGCACCAAACAGCAGACAGAGTTAGCAACTAGCAGGTTAAGAGGAGCTGCTAGAGACACACATTTCCTTCAAGAGCTGGTGGAGACCAAAACAGAGAGTGAATATTGTTTCTCTGTCTGCTGGATGTGTTTCTTAACACATGCTTCATATCGGCTTGTTTTGCAGCCCCCAAGTGACCATTAAATCAGTGAATGCAGGTTTGGGTTTTTTTAATGTTTGATTACCTTTATTATACCTAGAAATGTACAGCCACAGCAAACAGTACACAATACTACACAGCACTGCAGTGCTTTTAAAGTCCAAAACATCCTACAGTCAAGACTTTGTCCATCCTTCATTGTTATAACGTAATATTTTTAACATACTGTCTCATATTAGAATATTGTAATTTTGACATATACGTCATAATGACAAAATACAATCAATACAAAAGTTGTTTTTGTTATTTATGAAAGGCAGTGGAAATAGGTTCCCATGACTTGTTTTCAATGGCATGTGTACGGAGATCAATACAGACTGAAATACTGACTCCTGACTCTATCACATTCTTTCATGCAGCTCAGTATCCTAACATGTTTAATAGAACAATTTTGGAAAGAAACCTGCCTAGTCATTCCTGTTTAAGTGTTCCAGTACAACTACTCTCTACTCAGTCAGACTTGTGTAAAAACTGCCCTTGAGCTTCAGACTTAATTTCATTGGCTTCTTCTGCACAGTCCTGAGATAGATTTATAAGCCAGAGCCAAATACTGATAATATATGATCGCTGTTGCAGCATCTGCAGCCCACCAACTTTTTAAGGTGTCTAACTGACCTGTTTTCAGTCACTGGTCCTAAATTCAAATTTCCCAGCTAGTAAATTAACATTTAACAGTTTAAAGAAACTCACACCATCAATTAAGATAGGACCAACTGTGGCTAATGGGGATATGTTCTTGTCTGCCGTGTTATATGCAGAATAGTTATTTATTAATTTTTACAATTGTACACTAGTGTAGCATACAGGACAGGGTTGTCTGTGTGTGTCCTTAAGGGCACAGAGGAGGGGGAGGAGGCTTTTAGCATCACTGGTGGAAGGTCTTGTTATCAGTGTGCTAGCAACTCTGTAACACCTGGCAAATCAATAGTTCCCTCATTGTGTTCAAGGAGGCTTAGTGGTCGATCAATGCTGAGGCTTGACCCCACCCCCCTCCCCACACACTCACAGATGCACACACAACATGACCAGCATGTTTTACCCTTGGCGCCCCTTGGTCTTTATATACTGCCCTACACAGTGGAGCTGTTGTATGACACACACTCATGTGTGCAGCACACGAGGCATGCAAATATACACATGAATGCATGCACACAATTCAATGAATGCACATAATCCCCGTGACCATGCAGTTTAAATAAGTTAGAAAATTCAAGTTTGGAGAATTGAACCCTAAAACTATTATACTTTAGTCTGCCTCACCGAGCCAGCTAAATACACACCCACACATGCAGACAGGTGACAAATTAAAGGTTAAATGTGAAAACATTTCCTTATTAAACTTTCGCCAAAGCAAACGGTGTAAGCATTCGCTATAGTCATTTCTTAATGCCATTATCTCTCAGCACTGAAGTTGCTTTGGAGGTTTATGGTGGACCAACACCAATCGTCTGTTATTTATGTCATCCATCTGTATATATTATGTTTGGATGGATAGTTTGGAATTAATTCCAAAGCCGCTTTACATATATTAGTCTTCCCCAAGCATTCAGGCGACACACATGCACTTACAGAGTGTATCGGAGTATGGTAACTCTTTACACACCGGGGAATCAACAAAACAAATGTGAAACACTCGCCTGCAAATATTTCACATCAAAACTATTCATACATACTATTCATATTCGGCAGTGATGCAAATTTGCGATAGACTGATAGTTACGTCCCCAACCCTGAAGAGCAAGTAGAAACCAGTCGTGCCTGACCACTTGCTGCAAGAGGGGGAGGATGGTATCTGGAGGGGCACAGGAGGGAGAGACCAGAGCCACAAAAACAACTACGGCCGATAGAGGCAGACATACGACACTGAAATACTAGAAATAAGACACTGGAGCTCTCATATAAAACCTGTGTGTGCTTCGGTGTCTTATCATGGGAAGTCTATGTGCAGTGCCCTGCAGGTAAAAAGCTACAGGGTGCCTCCTGTAATTGATTATTCAGACAAACCAATTGGTTGATATCTTTATTTGCTGTCCAAAAGGTCCGAAAAATTGACCTTGGTTTGAGCTAAATTATATAAATAGATTTAATATAAAAATATAATATTCACGTTCTGTGTGAAAGTACTCATGACAAAAACAGCAGTTAGAAAACAATATACTGACGTATGAATGAATTGCACAAAAAACACCCCTGGTGTGTAAAAGCCCTTACGCTGCTATTCTTCTTTTTAGATCTACTATCATTCTTCACACAGATTAGGTTTAGTTAGTTTGCATACTATTAACAGTTAGAAGTTTTAACTTGCTGACATAACCTAGTGTGTGTAATTGACCAATAGTAATGCGGACATGAGCTGATAAGTCCCGTGGTCATACTGCTGCTCAGTTTTGGGTGTTAAGAGATATTAAACCAGAGCAATAAAAAAACGTCTGCAAGGACAATCCAGCAGCACAAGTACACACAAGCTGTTACATTCTTTCGTTAATGGTTAAATGTTTGTTAGCAGCTCATTTGTTAAGGTAAATGTCACATGTGTAGAAAGGTAGTCAGTTAAGAAACTAAAATGTTCTTAATCCCTGATTAACATGTAATATCTTGAGTCTGATTCATTTTGCATTGCATGTTCTGTTGTTTCCTGTGCAGCTTTGATACGTTGTTCTTGGTCAAAAATGCAGCTTAGACTGCTGCAAATGAGAGGACTAGCCTGCATGAAACTTCCTACATGTTTTGGCATTTCCTCTTAAGATTTGAAAGAGTGGGTGTAACTCCGTTCTCCAAAGTAACACTTAGCTGTCTGGAGAAACTGCTAATGGATTTGCACTCTCAACAGCCAACTGTTGAAAGATTACTGAGGCTTAAGGAATGGAACAGATGTTGAGCTACAAAAACCTGTCTTGTCATTCATTTTGGATAGAAGCCTAGTAAAAACTAATTTCTAATGTCCAACATCCAGCTCCATCCAGCTTCCTGAAGGCACACACATGGGTGTGTGTGTGTGTGTGTGTGTGTGTGAGAGACAGAGAGAGAGATGCTCAAAGTATGTACA
This sequence comes from Nannoperca obscura, assembly GCA_036024295.1. Classification (NCBI taxonomy): domain Eukaryota; kingdom Metazoa; phylum Chordata; class Actinopteri; order Centrarchiformes; family Percichthyidae; genus Nannoperca; species Nannoperca obscura. The sequence goes on from JAVQJL010004959.1 coordinate 11,178, forward strand.
AGCAAAACATTTGCTTTAAGTAGCCCCGAAAGGCAACTTTCTTTGTTTTGAGCAAGTGTGGATGATCAAGGCTCTGTGTTGCAAACTAGAAATCATTAAATCTCTCAGCTGTTCATAACCTCAGACGTTATGATGAGGCAACATCCTAATGTTTAATACAATGGAGGAGTGCTAACCATGACAGTAGATGATGACCAATCACAATGATCACTGCCTAATTACCTAACGACCTCTTTTTCTCTCCTTTTTCTTTGCCTGTCCCTTTTCTCCCTTTTCTTCCTCTTCATGATCTTTCTCCAGTATTTCTATTGGAATTAGTTATGTCTTAGCTGGCAGTGAGGCATACGCCGCTCTTCTTAATGTGAGGTAAGTCTTCTACTTCCACAACAAAACATCAATATATTCATGTACTTTAACAATATTTTGGACAGACTTTCACATGATGTCCCAGGACAAACAACATCAGGAGTAAAGAAAAATGTAAAAGATATATTGTCCCAGATGATTTCAAGTAAATCAAGTACATTTTGTGGTGGGAAAATCAATTTATAAAACTGTATGGATAACCAGATATTTAAGATAAATATGCAATATTAGAAATCCATTACCAGATCCAACATTGCCAGAAAGCAGTCCTGCTCACTGGACAGTGAGCAGTGGACAGCAACTTTCTGTTGCAAACCAGTCTGTCTATGTCTATGATGGTAATGTTATACAAACGTATTCAATGGAAAAATGTCCCAAGACGTGTCAGATTGCATACAACTATTGATAATGTTGAAGATGTAGAGGACTCAGAAACTCATGTGGCAAATATGATACATTTGGCGTTACAGGGTTAACTAGGACATTCCAACTCATGACACTGACCTGATCAGCTAGATAATTTTAATATATATATATATAATATATATAATATATATAAGACTCACCACTCTGTTAGTTTTAACTACAGACACTCTGTAATTGACTGCAAATGATTTGCAACCAAATATTAAAAAGTGAAAGTTTGATTTATGATTGTTTAGTTTGTCCCATTAGTTTTGGTCCCTTAAAAAGTGGGAGGCACATATAGAAACCGTTGTAATACACCGTTCACTTGATTTGGATGTGAATACCCTCAAATTAAAGCTGAAAGCTTTGTTCCATTCTATTCTCTTCCGCTTATACGGGTCACTATGGCAGCAGACGAAGTAACATGGCCCACAGCTTGAAAGCTTTGTTTTATTTTAAATCCATTGTGGTGGTGTATAGAGCCAAAAAAATGAGAAATGTGTCGATGTCCCAATACTTATGGACCTGACTGTATCTCCCACCACAGTCGGAATAAAAACATTTGCTGACCTACAACCATAGAGTATCAACCTAGAACTTGGTCTAAAGCAGAACTGGCTCTTGAAAAAACTTTCCTATTAATGTTAAGAGCCCTGTTCCTCCTAAGGAAACTGATAGATATTCATGTAATAGATGCAGAGTTTAACTGTATGAGTTTGGGAATAAATAGATGCTGCCCAAATCCCATCCATAGGTCCTGATATTAAATGTAACACTTATATTTTATGACTTTGGTTGGATTCTAGGGTTAGTGTCATTTGTAAAGTATGACCACTATATTATGTCCACTATATTGTACACATGCAATGGGATGATTTGCTCCTTTGTAACATATAAGTCACTTTCATTCTGAGTTTGGTTAAACTATCTACATATGTCATTGTTATTCTTTTCATGTTTAGCAGCTCTTATGAGTAAGACATTCAAACAGTTTCCATGTAAACAATTAACAGAAAAGCTCACTGTGCGGTGAAAAACATAATTGAAAAAATAACTAATATGCAAAGAAAATTAAATTCAGGTTTTCAGATTGTCGCATAAGAGGTGAAAACACTGATAATCTACAAAAAAACCTTCTGTATTGCACCTCAGTCAGACTTTTCATCAGTTCCGCTTTCATTTTTCACAAAGCAAAAGGTTGAAAGTGAATTGTCAGTTCAGGGAAGTGTTGCTTAAGGCTACATGATCACACAATAAAATATTTTTCATTAAACTGAATTCTTTTTAAAACTGATGCAACCCTGAGAGATGATAGCTGTCCACTAGAGTGGGAGGCTGTGAAAGCATTGCATGAACTTACAGCATTCTTTTTAATTCAAACAAACATGCACAACAAAAATGTTTCCAGAGGCAAAAATATTCCATTATCAAATGGATTTATTTATTTAATTTCTGTGTCAGATGAATAACCCTAGTCTGAAATGTAATCTCTACTAATGAATACTAAATAAATTATTGTGACTGACTTCACTTAACATTGGGGCCACTGCTTTCAAGAGAGTAAATGTCAAGGTTCTGGTCGCCGGGTAGACAGAGGACTCAGAAGCGGACGTTCCCAACAAAAAATCACTCTTTTATTCGAGGTCAAAAACAACAGGTTTCCAAACACAAAAAGCTGATGTGACAGCAAAAAAAAACGCTCTTCTATTATAATACTCCTCTTAACTGATCTTTCATTCTAAAATCTCTAGACATTCGTAGTTCTCTGGCCGGGTCTCTGACACCGGACTGGGAAAAACACCTCTACTAAAATACCTCTGGGCATGGTAATCAATCAGGCAAACCCGTGCCTGTCACAGGAAGAACAGACACTAGCAGCGAAAAGCCCTGCAAGGCTACAAAATAAAACAGGAGATGAACCAAAACAAACAAAACACCAAAAACATAACTTAACACAACTGACAAGTCCTGACAGTAAACTGGTTAAAATCGGCTAACTTGAGTCAGTATTTCTACATGCATTCATGTGCTTCTAAATGGATCAAATGTGCATGTTTTTCTGATTTTCAACCTTTTGTAGCTCTAGCTGTCTGGTCCTCCATAACTTTTGGGCAACACTTTGTGTACCGATTCCTATATCTCACCACATGGTCCATTAGTAGCTGCTCTGGAGCTTTCATATTCGTTTCATAGTATCTTCCTCAGATCTTAGTAAAGCTGTTTCATATACAGAATTGAAACATCACAGTTGTCACATTTTTGTATTTCTTTCATTGATGATATGCAGAATCAAGTCAAGAGTCAAGTTTTGCAATCTTTCCCATACTGTTTCCAACCAAGCAAACAAACTGACCAACCAGCATCATTTCTTCTTCTTGGACTTGTTGTCCAACATTTTCTTCATCCGTGACTCAAGGGTTTGGTTTTCTCTAGTTCCACCTCTTAGTCCAGGGCCATCACCTTGTATTTAACAGCCTGCTCCTCCAGGTCTTCCAGAACTTTTAGGAGCTGCTGCTGGAGCTTCTCTGCACTCTCTTCAGGCTGGCCACTTGGTTCCTGGGTTGCAGAGTGAGCTCAGATATTTACATAGCATATGTCTGGGAAGCCACAGTGCTCTAGGTTGGATTCTTCTCTCACCTCTCTGCAGAAGGGTTGGTGTTTTGCTGCTGCAGCTTCTTGTTAGCCTCATCCAATTTTGAGATTGAGGCTTGCTGCTAGAATCAGCCTATTCCCATTGTTTATCCATTCAATGTCTCTCACTCAGCTCACATCTGAGACCTGGTGTCATGTCAGACCCCGTTCCAGCATTGAGCTTGAATGGTTCTCTCAACTTCTGCAATCGAGAAGTGTAGTTACTGGGATAAGACCCAGCTGGAAGAGATTACTCTTGGCACTTCTCTCCATCAGATCAAATTTAACTTTGCCCTCCTTGGTTTTAAAGATGGCCAGGTTGAATAATTTTACAAGCTAAGTGTTGGCTGCCTTTACCATTAATAGAAATCTCAACCCATTGGTTGAGCAGGTTGTGCCAAAACAGGAGGAATGCAACCCCCAGGAACTCCAAAGTTGTCTTATTTACATGTTGTGTCTTCTTTGCTGGCTTGCTAAAGCCTACATTCTGTTTGATTCACTGCACACACACTGAACTCCAGAGAAGTCCTCACAGTCACTGTTAGTGGTCAGTAAATGCCTCAAGTGTTGGCTAGCTGCTTTTTAAAACATAATGTCTTGTTTTCTATTTTTACATGAGATAAATAGGACGTGGGTGTGGAGGCTCTGGGGTTATTTAAAGGCAGCTTTGTCAGAGGTGAGCTTAGTAACAAAAGTTATGTAACATAACTTATTATTTTTGCTGTTTTTTGACTTTTTTTCTTTAAAACAGTACAATATCTAATATGTTCTATTATACAGTGGGACTGCATGTAATTCTATGCACTAACTGTAACCTGTAGCCTTTATAGTTTAAAACACTTTCTGATATTTGGATGAGAGATTGTCCACACCAGAAGAATAACAGCACTGGTTGTTTGTTCCACCAAGAAATCAGTTTTTCTTCTTGTTCCTCCAGATGAATGTTTGAGCTTCACTGTACATAATGATGTCTGTTCAGTTTGACACTCGAAGGATGTTTTCATGTTCAGCTGCTGAAAGTGGAAAGTTTCTGTGTTCACTGAAAATCAGATTTTAAGGGCCGGGCCTACAAGCGTGACACTGAACCCTGAGGCTGCCAGTGCACATACACTGAGAATTAACATCACAGTGGAGTAGGAGACATCTTGTGTCCAGCAGGAAAACTTTAGAAATGAGCAACAATTTGCATATTTATAAACGCACTAGATGCCTTTTTTAAGGATTTTAATGTGGACTTTGATTTCCTTTAATCATGAAGATAATCGCCACAGAAGTAACTTTTGTAGCAGTCATAATGGTTATACTATGTTTATATATATATATATATATATATATAGAATGACTTCAAGCTAAGTTGTTCAAACAATAGTGTGTTATCCTGCTGGTGTCGTTGACTAACTTCTACAGCACTCTCAAATAACTGAAGGAAAACTCAATGCAGCACCGGCGTCTCTTCAAGTGATTGTTGTGCCCCCCCACCACCACCTCACACCTCCTCTTTCCATCTCCCAAGCCTATAATTACCTTTATCAGTTAACAGGACTAATTTATTTTGTCATGCCCGAGTAAATACTTAACCCAAATAATAATATTCAAACTCTGCAGGTCGGTTGGACCGCTTCATTGGCATGCCTGGATGCTTCATTATCGGTCTGTTCAGCGCCAGGGGAGATGCTGTGATGCGTTGGGGTAGTGGGAAGGCAGGGTTACTGGAGTGAAAAAACCTTGGGCAGCCTCTTTTGGATAAACCACCTTATTCACCCTCCCCAGGGGCAGCGATCAATAGGTTACTGCAGGTCTCTGCACAAAAACTCTCCTCTCAGACCCACTGCTGTAGGATGGTGGGTGTCCTGAAAAGAACCAAATAGAACTCTGCAAGATTTGAAGTATTACTGGAATTCATTCTCAACCTTCTGCTGGAATATTTCATTCTCAAATATTCCCGAGAGTTTTTTAGGTTTTAAAAGTGCACATTTTCTATGTAGCTCAAAAATACTAGAGAATTAAAAAACTTCTGTAAATCATCAAGTATTCCGTTAAATCTCATGTGTCTCATTAAAATAAATACAAGCTGGTGAACTTAAATCTTATAATCTTACTCCTGATAATTAATACAGTGGGCATAATGAGCTAACAGTTGGCCATAGCTTTGAATGTTTTTGTTTTTATTTCACAACTTTTTAATATTTCAGTTTATATACACAATTTCAAATACACCTTTGCAACAATTATTACTGTTAGTGTTGAAACCAAGTTAGGGAGTTGTTCCTTGTAGAAGCTGATAATGTAATGGCTGTAAATAACTTTTCTACCAATTATCTATAACAATGTTGAGCATGTTGCAGTTCTTGGAATATACCCTCTGTAGGCATGGATATTTTACCTTGAGACTGCTGACTGATGCCCTGCGACCTAGGTATCAGGTTTCTGTATTCTACATACAGAGATAAACATTGAGTGGGACCCTGCTTAAGAAACCTAAGACTGACTGGCAAGAACCAGCTTGGTTGTATCACTTCTTGAAGTCCAGTGTCCTGTAAAGGTTCAGTGATGGGGCTGGATAAACAACCAAGTGAATGCGCTGCAGTTTTAAGGTGGATCTGGTGGTACCTCAGATATTCTGAAGGAGGCTCGAGACTGGGTTCAAGAGCCTCGGCCCGTTTTAATGAGGCAGCATCTAGCCTCTTCTATCCCTGTACCATCACTTTAGCAACAAGTCAATTTCAGTTCAAGACAAAGCAATTCAATGTATTAGCATCAAATAGTAAAAATAACAATTGAGCATCATGTATTTAAACTTAAAATTGTTTCAATTTAACATTCAGCAATTCAGCATTAATTTAGCAACTTGGCATCAAATAATTGAACTAACTACATATTTTCAGGAGGTTCTTACCTGGTGGCTTTCAGAGAAGAGACCAAAACCAAGAACTATAATTTAATTAGTGTACAATATGTTTTTATTTAAGACGTAACACATCTACTGATAGAGATGTTAAAGTCCTCTATGTAAAAAGAAAAAGGCATCTAATAATGCTCTGTCAACTAGCTTAAAATACTCTCCCTCTCTACCTCTACCAAGTGGAAAACGCAAAAATGAAGAAGAGACGTACGTCCTCTGTTTTATACAGATTTTATACAGATAGAGCACAGGAAAAACTGTATTCCATATTTGGTCAACCATCTGTCAATAATGAAACGTGGTTAGATACATAAAGTTGCTTATCAAGCGTTTTTTTAGAAAGCTATGATTATTTATTATACATGAAGCACATGGGTCAAAAGGCTGTGATGTCAATCAGAACCTGGAGGTTTTGCACTGCAAGAGACACATATTGCAACTGTATATAAAGGTCATACAGGGTGTTCTGCACAATGAGAGATGTAGAGAATAACTGTTAGCATGAAGGTCACAAGAGGGGCAAACTGTCTGAGTTGATACAGACTTCTTTAATTCATATTCATTTGTCTTTTTCATTGTTTTTTTATTGTCCTTTTTTGTATTAAAGTGGTGATCCAAAGGGTTGAAGGCTGGCCATATTTCACGTATATGGGATGAGATCGCTGCCACGATTCAAAACCGCAAGAAAAAGTTTTGCAAGGTCGAAATTTTTTTTTTAATGTATCAAAAAAGTTTTGCAAGGTCAAAAATACGTTTTGAATGTCTGAAATAAAATTCTAATCTCTGCAAAAATAATTTTATATCTGCGTTTTCCTGCTTTACAAATGCAACTCTCTTTTACGGAGTTTCGCCAACACGTTTTCAGATTTTCAAACCTGGCACTGTTCTCCCACTCTGCTGGTTTGTATTCCAGGTTTGAAACCTTGTAAATGGTGGTCTGAAAACTGGAGTTCGTATCTCTGAAAAAAAGTTTTCAAATGTTGAAACTTGAGGTTTGAAAGGGCGAATCTTTATATTTGCACTCATACTGCAGACTGTTTTTTGTGTGTAGTTAACAACACCCACTTTTCAGAGATTCGTCCCCACAGCTGCGAGTCTGCGAGTCATGTGATTCCTGGCAGTGTTTTCATACAGCTCAGGTTTCCAAACTCTGCAACTCTGTCTTCGAAACTCCGATTTTAAAATTTTTAAAAAGGAGGCGGGAGCATGTTGCTCTTAACCTATTGTTGCTCTCTGCCAGCATACGGTCCAATCACATGTCGTATTTGCCAGGTTGGTGGGATTGACTGACTGCTCCGCCAATGACTCACACGATTTAGGGTGCGTGGTTACATGTATACATGATACATGTATCTGCCTGGCAAATAATGCTAGATACATGTATCTAGCATACTTGGCACAGATACTACAGCACAGAGAACCGCGCATCCTAAATGCACAAACATTTAGGATGCAAAATATATATATATATTTTTTTTTTTGCAGAGATTT
>JAVQJL010004963.1:0-17353 GCA_036024295.1 Nannoperca obscura
TGTCTTGACTCTATTTTCTATTCATTTCACAACGTATGGTGGTGAATAAGTGTGACTTTTCATGGAAAACACAAAATTGTTTGGGTGACCCCAAACTTTTGAACGGTAGTGTACACACACACACACACACACACACACTCTTGCACAATCCATTTTAGGTCCCTTTTAGCCACTGGAGGACAATAAAAATGGGTCATCCAAAAATGGGGGCCACGCACACACACACACACACACACAAAATGAAGACCCATTGCATCATCTGCATCCCCCTTTCCTGTAAGCTTACACTCCCCCCTCCTCTCCCCTCTTCTCCTCCTTCAGTCCTTCCTTCCATCCATCCATCACCCACCTCTCCCCCCAACCACTCTATTGATTGAGCCTTTCAATTTCCGGCAGTAATTCAACTACACTGTTGCACTTGAATATGTAAATGAGCCCATGGGGGTTACCGGTGCTGTTGTTGTCATGGAAACCTCTCATCAAACACAGACCCACGCGCGCGCGCGCGCGCACACACACACACACACACACACACACACACACACACACACACACACACACACACACAGGACACAGCTACAACGGCCTTCTCTGGGGTTACGAAGGAGAGACAAGGTGAAATGTGTGTGTGTTGTGTGTGGTGCAGATGAGTGTTGTGCTGATGTGAAACTGAAACTTTGACAGCGGCACGAGATTTGGCCAGGGCTAAAATGACCTCGCGTTACCCTTGGGCGTGTATGTGAACATGTGTGAGAGAGAGAGAGAGAGAGAAGAAATGTCCACTGCCTGCACTCGTAGACTTTCTCACCCCCTCACCTCCCTCGCTTCCCTTAAAGACCAGCCCCCTCCACCTCCCCCCCACCCCCGCACCATGTTTTTGCAGCCCTTTAATCGCACTGACAGGAGAGCAGCACTCTGTGTGGCTTCTGCCACCATGCATGCACAGAGACACACAGAGAACATAAACACATGCAGAATTAATACATTCGCCATGTTTTCTCTTTCTCGCACATGAATGCCAGTGAACTCTTAGACACGAACACACACACACACACACACACACACACACACACACACACACACAGCTTTAGTAGCAGCGAACAGTGGTTTGCGTCGTTAATGTGCTCCTCTCCCTCTGTGCCACTGTCTGTCCCTGTACGTTGCTTTGGGGACATTTTTAGGTCACAAGGATGTTTGCGTGTGTGTGCACAGGGGGTCCGGGAGAGTGTCTGTGTTTACCGCGATGTGTGTTGGCATCCGTGAATGTGTTTATAGCATCTGTGTTTGTGGTTTTAGTCTGTGTTTCTGTGAATACAAGCAGTGTGCATGCAGCATACGATGGGGTTTTATTTTGTTGGAATTACTTTGAAGCACCTGAAAACTTTTGTCTAAAAATCAGTTTTTAATCAAGTTCTTTTAATATCAGGAACAATCAAAGTTAAAGTTCAGAAAAGCAAATCCTTAATAATTTATTAGAATTTAACCCTGAAATACTACAAACTGTTTGTTTAGGAGTGTGTGGGTGCTGCTTTCATCAAATTTGACTGACAGTGTTGGCAACAAAATAAACAGCCTCAAAAAATCACATTGTGACTTAAGTTTTGCAAAGCTGTGATTCGTACACTGAAATATTTGGCATCAGCTTTTCCAACTGAGCCCTGCCCACTTCAAACCAATGAAAGAATAAACAATAAGACAAATACATCAATCTCTCAAGTGAAATAACCAAAACTGTTCAAACTTTGGCAGAAAATTGCGTGTTCACGTAGGACCTCAGGACCTCTTATAGTAAGAAGCTGATGAGGTTTTCCGGGCCCTTTCAGTATTAGGACCTTTAATAATAACGGAATCAAGGCAATTGTTAAAAATCAATGCAAAGCCTTCTCTCTGCCTCCCTCAACAGATAAATTATTAATGCAACTCATAGAAGCAAGGGCATTTATCGGAGCAATAATAAGTTATTTAATGATGTGGTTGGGGTTAAAGCGCTCAGCCGGCAGCCGGGCCCCATCTTTCTCATAAACAATGACACTTTAATTTGGGTATGAATCAAGAAGCAAACATTTTCTCTCCCCTGCAAAAAACAAATGTCTCCCATAGTGGTTCTGCTTGAGCTCAATTTTGGGAGAAAGTGAAAGGACCTGTGGGCATAAGTGAGTGAGCGTTTGTGCATGTGCACGTACACGTGTGCACAGGCATGCATGTGCATGTACGTGTGTGTGTGTGTGTGTGTGTGTGCGTGCGTGCGTGCACACTGCTAGGCAAATGAGCTTGTCGGTATGCAGCGCAGGCCTCTCTCTGGTGGCAGGCAGATGACAGTGCAGTGATTGGGCTGATTTCACAGAGGACGTGAGGGGAAATCTGAAGGCTGCCTCAGGGCTCAGGTGCTTATCACCTCCTCACACACACACTCACACATGTACAGATTTACGTGCGTATACACACACACACACACACACACACACACACACACTCTCTATACTCTACACCTAACTTTTGCAAGCCACCTTAAACAAACACAGATGCAGGGGCACTCACATGTAACCAGAGACACAGATAAGCACACACTTAGGTGACACATGCACACATACATACATGCACTCTGTCTCCTCGACTTTATTACAAAGTTAATTATCAAAATCTCCACTGCTAGCTGGTCTGTCTGTCTGTCTGGCTGGCTAGCCACACACACACACACGCATGTGCAGTTATTTGTGCGTGTGTGTTCTGTATGTGTGTGTAAGACCAATTATTATAGCCCAGGGCAGGTGGGAAAGGGGAAATTAGAGTTTGTATGAAGGTCTGCATGCGCTTCCTAAGACAATCATTGACAATTAATTACAGCATAAGTGGCAGTTGGTAAATCACACAAACACAAACACACACACACACACACACACACACACACACACACACAGGCAGACAAAATGTATTTTGGCCAAGGGCTTACGGTTTATATTTCTGTCAATCAACTTCTTGCATGTTGTTGGTCTTTCAGATGTTCACTAATATATCGACTTTGCAGTCATGCATGCACGTGTTGGGAATTTGTCACGAAAATAGTTCATTATTGCCTTTTTATTTCTATATATTTTGAGACATTTTCCTGATACGGCTTCTGCTGCAGAGAATTTGGCAACTTCCTACAACAACAGGTGCTCCTCGCTTCTGCATAAAGTTTTTGGTCATTTTATGTTTATATTCATATATATCACATTACGTCCACAGATTTCCGGTTTAATGTAAGCTCATCAAAGGAAATCCGCTACGTTGAAAGTATTGAAACTTTAATCATGAATTTGAATATAAAGATGTATGACTCAACATCGTATCTGCATATTCATCAAGCATCCATGAGGTTTAAATAAGGCAGCTGTGTTGATTTTCTCCTTTATATTCCACGAGATACACGTTTTCCATTAAGGTTGTTCACTTCAAGACCTTTTAGTAACATCTGCAGAAAATAATGACGCTAACCCAACAAGTCTGAATAATATCTTAGACTAAATTCACTCACTTACACTACACAAAGAGCGTTTTCAAAACTACACACAACTAGCCCTGGACTAGCAACGGAGTACATTGCCTTAATATTTGGGCAGATGAGACCTACTTCCTGTGTTTACTTTCCCACTTCCACCCCAGAATCATCCAGCCAATGAGCGGAGTGGCTTTTAGTGATGCATTTTGATTTATTTGAATTTTTTTTTTCTGCGTGAAAAGAAACCAAACCAAGATGAAAACGCAAGTTTACCAACTCATCCACAGACTTGGACCAAAACAAAAAAACCCTGAGCTTGAAAAGGCTTTAAAGCTCAAGGCATTTCTGATGCAATGCAAAAAAAAACTAAGATTACAATTGGAATGTGCACTGCTGAGGGCGCAAAACTAGAAACTAGAAAAATTAATTAATCGTCATCCTACCAATTACTTTAATTATGACCAAATGTGGAATTGACTTGTTTCGAATCATCTACCAATCCATGCATGCTCTGATCCAAATATAGAGATGAATCACTGTACTGTTGCTGATAAGTTTGCATGTTGTCATGAGAACCGACAAAGCCAGTAGCACATTGTGTCCTCCTCCAGTGTCTGCTGAGTGATTTCAGTGCTTTAGCAGTTTATATGCAACTAAATCTGATGACTGTGGTCGATTTTCATCCAGCTCCAGAAGCCGTACAGCGCTCGTAACAGGACCAAACCAACGCAGCTATGCCGTCTCACTTCACTTCACGGCAGTGCAGCAATTTAAACTAAATTACCTTTGATGGTTCACAATAGATTGAAATGGGAACTGTGAAAGAGAGCTGGAAAAAAAAAAAGGATTGACAAATGACAAAAGATAAATTGAGAGTAAAGAGACTGCGAGAGGTTCGAGTCTTTGGCGTCGCACCACTTGGTAAAAAGGGGCAGCTGTCAGAAAGAAGGAGATATGAGGCGGCCTGCCTATTTCCCGTCTATCTGCATGTCTGTCCATGTATCTGGCTGTCTCCTTGTCCATCTTGCTGTCTGTTTATCTCTCCAATCTCACACATCTGTCTGCAGCAGGAAAGACCATAAATTAAACATCGAAGATTCTCTCGCTCTCTCTGTCCTTGGCTCTTATCCCTTTGCTCTGTTCCTCTCACCCTCCTCCCTTGTCTCATGCGCTCACTCAGCCTTCCCTGGCTCGCCCCCGACTGTATTTCTTCTTCCTCCTTTCATCTCTGTCCTTCCCCCTCTCTTCTCTCTGGGCGAGATGGAGAGAGAGAGAGAGAGAGAGAGAGATAGGGTGAGGGATGGCGCGAGGAGGCGGAGGACTGGGGTGGGTGGAGATCATAGAGGAGATGAGGCCGTGTGGTGCGGATGGATAGACAGATGCATTGATAAGGGCTGCCGACTCCACAGCACGCTCGCTGCATATCCAGTCCCTCTCCCCGTCTGTCTCTCTCCCGCTCTCTCTCTCTCTCTCTCTCTCTCTCTCTCTCTCTTTTTCATTTCAGGACTAATGCTCCCGTAGCCTTCAAATGTCAGTTCAGTATGGCAACCTATTAGACGGTTAGCCAGAGTGGCTGACAGCTCTCTCTCTCTCTCTCTCTCCTTCCTTCTCTCACACGTTCAGGACAGAATGACTCTCTGAGGCTTTTGCCGTCACTCAGAGCAGGTGAGATTGAGAAAGACAGGGAGACACTGAAGAAGCATTGCAGCAATGGGCCCTCTCACATCTCCTTTTGGAAACGCCACTCTACCTCGCCAGTGTTGTAAAGTAACTGACTGCATTCACTCGAGCAGGCTACTGTATTTAAATATTGTTATATTAACAATGCATGTATGTTAAAGAAACATCACCCAACTCTGCAGTTCACCTCAGCTCTACGGAGCTTCATAGCATTTTTCCTTTTTTTTCCAGCTCATTGTTTTGGTTTACTCTCACTACTTTCAGCAACATTGTTATCTGTCACAGCAGGCAGCTGTTATCAGCAAAGGAAAGCTCTAAAGCCCCACTGTACACTACCTGCCCATCACCAAACAGCAACCAGAATGATAATGTTGCTCATATCTACTGGATGTTCAAATAAGCAATTTTGCAAGCAACTATTTGCTTGTTTGCTAACAAGTTCGCCATAGCAACTTTATATGGACGGCATACGTATCAGTGTTGTGTTTGCAGCTTATTTCTGAAGTGTTCAAAAAGGTATTAAGAACAATTTTTAGATATTAGTATTAATTAGTATTTCTATTTTATACTTAACTACACCTCAGAGGGAAATATTGTTACTTTATATTTACATAGGATTAAGATCAGTTTATGAGATCAGTTTATAAAATATGATGCATAATTATTGATTTTACAACTAAACGGTACATTGAGCTTTGACTTGGGTGTAATGCATATTAATACACTGTCGTATAAATACTTTTAGGTAAGGATCTGAATACTTCCAGCACTGCAACCCACTGAAAAGGCAAAATTTCCACAAAAGCAGAAAGAGAGAGAGAGAGAGAGAGAGAGAGAGAGAAGGCATGAAACAGAGGATTAGGGGCTTAGTTAGCCTGCATGAAATCCCCTTTTCCTCTCGCGCCCTACAAAGGGAAGAAGGCAATTGTCCACATTATACAAAAAGAGAGGAGAGAGGGAGGGGGGGTGCGAGATGGTGCGGGATTGCAAAAATCTCACTCAATCCATCGTTGTTTTTCATGTTTCCCCCGCGCTGCTCATGCATGGCTGCCGCTCCACCTGTGACATCACATTTATCAATACAGGAAGCTGTTTTGTTTCTTCTTTTTTTTTTTTTTCTTGTTTGGCAAAGAGGGAGGAAGGGGAGGGAGGGGGTGAGGGAGGGAAAAAAGTGACATTGGCCTTGAAATCTGCTATTGTCTTGCCTCCAGGACAGCCAGCCAACCAGGCAGCTCAGTCAGAGAGAGGGAGACAGATAGAAGGAGAGCGAGAGAGAGAGAGAGAGAGGGAGGGAGAGAGAGAGAGAGGGAGAGACGGTTGCCATGGTTACTTCCCGGGAGATGCAAGCACACTTGTTTATCTGTTGGCCGAGGGAGCGTGCTCGGCGGGGCCCGCTCGCTGAGCAGATGTGTGTGTGTGTGTGTGTGTGTGTGTGAGTGTGTGTGTGTGTGTGTGTGTGTATGCGTGCGCGAGAGTGTGTGAGTTTGTGTATACATGCATGTTTATCAGCGTGTGTGTGTGTGTGTGTGTGTGTGTGTGTGGATGCGACTGAATGAGCACACGCAGACACACCATAAACTGAACCTTCCACGGCTTTCTTTGTAAACAAACCAGCTCGTACACACAGGCACACACACACACACATACACACACCTGCTTAATAGAACTCAGGCTTACCTGCTCTGTGTTATTGAGCCAGCAGGAGTGGATGATGCTAAAGGTGTGAGCTGAAAAACAGGAGAGAGAGAGAGAGAGAGAGAGAAACAAAAAAAGGTGGGAATGGAAGACAGAAACAGACCAAGGGGAGATGGGGCGAAAGTGTGCTGGATGACAGACAGAGAAGAGGGAAAGGAAATGAGAGCCGAATGAGAAAAAGTTGGACAAAGCGAAGGCAGAGAGAATGAGATGTGACATAGAGGAGGGGATGTAGTGGGGAAAACACACAGAGGAAATGAGATGGGAGAAAAAAAAGGGGAGCCAGGGAAAGAAACAGGCAGAGGCTCAGATAAAGAGCGATGTAGAGGGAGAATGAGAAAATGACAGCATTGGAAAGAAAGAGACGCATTAGAGAGAAAGTGAATGGGACAGAAATAAACGAAGGAACACCTGGCGAGAGGAGCGAAAAAGAGACGGAAACAACAAGGCAACGGAGAAGAAGAGATGAAACGGGAATATCAGAATAAGAGAGAGGAAACGCAACGTGATGAGATGACTTATGATGTGACGAGATGCGATGCGACGAGTGCAAGCCGAGGCGTGCTGCCATGTTAGCAGAGAGAAGCCCCAGTCCTACACAGCAGACACTGCAGGCGGTGTAGTATGTCAAATGTCGCAGCCACTACTCCCCTCTCACGCGCACACCCCCACACACACACACACACACACACACACAGGAGTGCACACGTCATAGTACGCAGACGCCCCCACAAAAGGCACAGAGGCGGAAGGCACAGAGGCGGCTTACATGTTTGTGAAACTGCCCGCATTGGGATTGCTTTCGCATTATATTTTTTTTTTTTATTTACCAGAGGAGGTTGTACATATTTACACACACCAGGCGCAGAAAGGGACACGTGCACTCACATACAGTATGAGGTTCCAGTGGGCTCTGCGTACCAGCGGTGTCGTCTGCAGGCTGACGTGATGAGGTGAACGCGCACGCGGCGGTGTTGAGCTCGCCCATTACATGAGACAGATAGGCGCTGTGTTAGCTGTCAGCTTCATTTGCACAGAGACAACTTTTGTAGGTGGGTGTTTCTGTGTGTGTGTGTGTGTGTCCCTATTTTTTCTATGCGAGGTGAGCGCCAGAGTCACCCTCCTTAAAATAACAAGCTAGCCCTCTCCCTTAGGACAGCAGACAGCCATCCTGCAAGCTGCCTGATCCTGGGTCGCCCTAGTTCACTGCTCAATCCATCTCCCTCTCTCTCCCCTTTCTCCCTCACTTTCACTTAAATGTCTTTGTCTCTCGCTCACCCTCCATGAATCACACACAGTCAGCGGTGGCCTAATAAGCAAGGTTTTTTTTTCTTCCCCAACTTTTCTTCTTTCTCTCACCGTGGGCCTTGTGTAACATCGTTCCGCTCTGTATGCATGCAGCACTGCCGCTTTCACACACACACAAAGACAAAGCCTGCACACAACACGCACAACTGTAGCTGACATGATCAAACATACGCAGCATATTAGACACACACACACACACATGCACTAACAAGGCAGACCACCTCCACCTCCAGCTAAGCTTAATGAGCTTAACTGGCCCAGAAAAGGCAGTGGTCAGCAGCCCAAAGCCCATCTATCCAGCGAGCTCTAATTTTTATCAGCCTCTGCACTTCGGCAGCAGATCCCTCAGCTCTGTCTCACTAGCTGTGCAGGGGAGGCTGCTAGAGAATGGGCCTCATTCACTCAATTAATACTTCTCTGTGTGTATGAAACCATACTGAAATGCTTGCAGTGCCAAAACGGGAAAGAGTGGATAAATGAAAGCGGCAAATGGTTTTAAAGACTTAGCAGCGTCTAATTTACAACTAAAATGTTTTTTATTGCATATATAAATAATGACTGTAAGCAAATTTGTGGAGATATTTCTCAGGGGATGGAGAAAAGAATACAGTAGGGGCAAAATCTCATTATACCCTGGATGAATGTGTGTTTGTATCAGTGTGAAAGCAACCGCATCAATTCTTCATGTGCTTATCTTCCTTGACCCGAATGTTTCCCGAATCCAGAAATGTATGTGCATGCCTGTTTTTGAAGTCGTGTATGCTTTCGAACGTGTGTGTGTGTGTGTGTGTGTGTGTGTGTGTGTGTGTGTTTGCTCCATGGTAGGCAAGGGTATGAGCCAGTGAGGCCTGTGGGCTGCTGGGCTGTATGGAAATTAGGAGAAACACCGCTGAGAAGCAGGTGATGAAGGAGACAGAGGGAGGGGAGGGGGGAGGGAAGAGGGAAGGGGAGGAAGGATAAAGGGGAGAGTGGTGGAAGGGAGTTGGATAATGACGACTCTTACGAGAGGGATGGAGAGCCCTGAATAGAGATGTCTCAAAGATCGAGAGAAGTAAAAAAGAGAGAGAGAAAGGAGGAAGATGTAGTGGTGGAGAGGGGTTACGAATGGACAGGGGAATGGGAAACAGCTGCCACTAGTGGCGGCCTGTGGAAATAAACAATAGACGTAGAAGAGGAGGAGGGGGAAAGAGAGGAGATGAAAGGAGGATGGGAAAATGAACAACAGAGAGGAAAATGTTTATTTTGAGGTGAAGGAAAAAAAGAGGTGTGTAGGTAAAATAATGAAAAAGACAGATTGGGACGAAATGTGGTTTCAACAAGACAAATGGACCACAGGAGACAACAGGGCTGTGAGAAATTAGAGGAGGAGGGCAGGTGGAGCTTCAACAATTAAAAAGATGTGAGGATGATAGGGCTGGGCGGAGTGGTCACAGGCATTAAATGAGAGGGGAAAAAAACAGCACGCTGGGGAGACAGAGCTAAAGACAGAGCAATTTAGACAAAACAGAGAAAAAGAGAGATGGGGAAAGAGCGTGAGCAGAGAGATAAACACGGGAAAAGGATGAGAGGGGAGGAAGGGGGGGAGGCCAACAGACTGATACAGACAGAGACGAGAGACGCAGACGAGGGAGGAGGAGGGCGGCTCTGGCAGCAGCAGGACACGGGTGCAGGCGTGGAGACTGTGGCATGCAGCTCAAGTTGGCATGGACTCTATCACTCACTCTCAGGCCTGGGCACTGGGCCCTAAGTGGC
Source organism: Nannoperca obscura (assembly GCA_036024295.1). Classification (NCBI taxonomy): domain Eukaryota; kingdom Metazoa; phylum Chordata; class Actinopteri; order Centrarchiformes; family Percichthyidae; genus Nannoperca; species Nannoperca obscura. The sequence continues at coordinate 9,917 of JAVQJL010004963.1, forward strand.
AAACACACACACACACACACACACACACAAAGATGTAAGCGCACAAGCGGATCAAACACAAGGACATTCGCTCTTTCTCTAAGTCTCTCTATTACACACTCTCTCACAAACACACACAGCAGACAGAGAGAAAAACATCGAGCTCAGACAGCCTAACGTACGCACACACTCAATTAGTCTCAGCCACACACACACACACACACACACAGGCACGCACACATACACGAAGGAAAAAGACGGATGGATGAGCGTGTGCATGAAGGTGTGTGCATGTGTGTGTGTCTAATTGTGCAAGCGCTGCCAGAGCAGAATGAGGGATGGTGTCTCAGAGCTGCTGCTGCTGCCGCTAATAGCCACTGACTGGAGGTGACAGCCTCTCTCGCTCTCTCTCTCTCTCTCTCTTCCCTCTTGCTTTCCATCCAATCAGCAGTCAGCACATCTGTCCTTCCCTCTTTTCCTCAACCCCTTTGTTTCTCCCTTCCCCTTCTCCCTCTCATATCTCTCCTTTGCCCTTTTACCCTCACACGCACCCCCCACCTTCCCCCTTGTGCTTTCATCTCCACTCCTTACCCCCTGCCACCTTTCATCACTTTCTCTCTCTTCCACCCCCGAACCCCCCTCGGTCCTCTCCACCCGGTCCTGATGATACATAGGAGATGGCTCACGCATGAGTGATCGCGTACGTGTCTGAGTGCGCACATGCAGACACAAGCATATACATATAAAGATTGTTGTCAGCAATGCAACGTGTGTGTGTGTGTGTGTGTGTTGATGGGTGCTTTATTTTGTATGTGCACATGCATCCTTTGTGATTGTGTGTGTGTGTGTGTGTGTGTGTGTGTGTGTGTGGGTTCACAGGTAGGTAAGTTATTATTCCTGGTGCGCTGCAGCATTTCGGGCCTGGACGGAAAGATCAAACAAAGACAAGAGGACAAACACACACACGTGAACACACACGCACACAAACAGACACACACATCTATGTCTGTTCTCTTCCAATATCTTGCTGCCTTTTATATCCCTGGCTTCTGTAGTTGCCTCACGTCTGGACTCTGTCCACAGAGAGACGAGAGAGAGCACTGCTCTGTTTTCTATCTGCACCTGGTTATTAGACATATGCAATTAGCGAGCTCGAACAGAATAAATATGCCCGTTTATATGTTTGTGTGTGTGTGTGTGTGTGTGTGTGTTTGGGATGGTGGTGGGGGGGTTTGGAGTGTTTCCGTGGAATCAGGGACAGATTGTACGAGATGCATCTGGGTTGGCCTGATGTGGAGACGACAAGGGGGGTGGAGGTTGTTATTACGGAAGCTGCCGAGTGTCTGTGTGTGCGTTTGCCCATTTGAACTTGGTCTATATTATTCTGAGCAGTACCTGTGAATCATATCAAAACCTTGTTTATCTGTCTTTGATGTGTGTGTGTGTGTCTGCGTGTGTGTGGTCATCTCTGTACACACGTCTTCAAGACACGAGGATGTGTTTCTGCATCCTCAGTGTCTCAGTACATATTTAATGTGTGTAAGAGCACGTGTGTGTGTGTGTGTGTGTACACGCGCACACACGGGAGGGGGGAGGGCCCTGCCGTGTGCCGTCCTTCCTTGAGGGAAAGAGACGGGGCCAATCAGTTTTGCTCTGTCGAGGCAACCATCCATCGCCACCACGGCAACAACAACACCGCGGTAACACAGAGCCAGGCTGCTGCAGGGGATAGATGGGCGATGTGTACAAGCTCCTTTGCTCTATTTATTTATCTGTTTTCTCTCCATTTTTTTTCCATCCGTTCCCTTCTCTTATGTGGCCCGTGTTGCATACAGTCTTTTATCAGTTATCTGTTCTCTTTTACCTTCTTTACTCTCTCTGTCTCTCTGTCAGATATTTTGCGTTAATGGGGCCTTGGCGGGAGCTCTCTAAGGTGTGACCTAAAGGGCAAGAACAGAACTGAAAGAGAGAGGGTGAGAGACAGAGAGAGAGAGAGAGGTTGCGATCGCAGTTTCCTCCTGAAAGGGCTCCTTTTCATTTCTTTTCATCAGCCACCGCTTGCCTGCGTATCTCGCCTCTCCTCCTCTTTTTTCTCTCGCACACAAATCCCCTTTCTCTTTAGCTCATATGTATGCAAATAAGGCATCCCATGCAAATGAGACAGGTAGAGACTGGCAGTGGAGAGGGAGAAGAAATGGGCTGGGAGGAGAGGGGGGTGAGGGCAGGATGAAAGGAAGGGGCGATGGAGGGGTGAAAGAGGAAGTGATGCCCGCGATTCGCCTCTCCCAGGTTCCAGTCTGTCATTGAGATTTCTGACTGCCGCTTAACACGCAACCCAAACATTTCTGCTCGTACCAGGACGCCTGAAGGTGTTTAATGATGCATTTTGAGCCTTAACATGCATTTATAATTGCACGTACTGTCAAAACCTCAGTATAAACTAATTGATGAACAACGATCGGTAGCCTTTGTCTCATATCCAACAGTGTTGTTAGATTTCTTTTGAAATGATGTCCATGTTTTTTCACAAAACCCCATTCGCTTCCTGTCACAAAGAAGATGTGGCAACTTACCCCTGCTCCCCTTCCCTCCATATGCATTTGTTTTCCTTTTTGTTTAACCGAAAAAGGATAAGCATCTTGGAAGGGATTCTTCCATTGGCCTTTCTCTCGTCCCACCATCTGCCACTGCAAGGAACTCTGAAAGCTTCGGCTCTGCTTTTCCTGGAAGAGAAGCAGCTCTCAGTTTAGTGGCGCAAATCAGTCCAGCACGTTTTCCGTTAAATCCAACCCTGTTGCACACATTGGAAACTGCAGCCAATCTTCTCAGCAATTTGTATATCATCAGAATGAATGTTGTCATGATTTATTGATGTTAAAAAGCTTCACTATAAGCTAGACGGCTGGTGCTAGATGGCACACGTCAGTTTTGCCTTACGTGTTTTGGTCCCTGAATGGATATAAGTTAGAAGGCCAGGGGTGTGTTTCCAAGGAAACAAGGATGGTTTGGAACTAATTGGCTCTAGGTTGGTTGCTAGGTGGAGGAGTGGGTGGAGCGGATAAGCTAGATAACTTTAAACGATAGATGGATGGAAGGTTAGCATAATTATCTCCTCAGTAAACATATTCACCATGTCACAATGTCAAGCCACCACCTATCCTATTACCTAGGAGATACAGACTGACCCTCTGTGTGTGTGTGTGTGTGTGTGTGTGTGTGTGTGTGCGCGCGCGCGTGCGTCTGCTGTGTTTGTGGGGGCCTTCTGCTGAGGGACTCGAAAGAAAGCAATAGCATTATTTGCTTTTCACGCTTAACTGGCTGTGTGTTTGTGTGTGTGTGTGTGTGTGTGTATGTGAGCATACTTATGTATGTTTGTGTGTACAGATGCATGTGGTCTGCAACCCCAGTGGCAAGCAACTAGCACACATCAAGATCCAGATATAGCCTCCTACAAATTTAGAAATGTATGTATATGGGTGACAAAGAGAGACAGTGTGCGGATCTTGTTATCTGCTAATCAGATATGGGTGTATATGCGGGTGTGCGTGTGTGTGTGTGTGAGGACTGTCACTGCATCCACTGACCAAGCTGCCTTGTGGCACAGTGTCAACCCTGCAGTCTTCGAAACACACACACACACAAACCGCAAACACACACTCATACTAGCTTATTACGAGCTTAATGCTAAGATTTAGGCTACTTAACCAAACACATGCATTTTGATGGATCACAGTTGTTCCAGTGTGACACGAGATAATCATGAAAGTACATATCTGCTGTCCCCAGGCACGGGGAGAAGATGCAGTGCAGAGCTGACAGACCAAATTAGCTGAGTGTAGGCTGCGGATGTGTCCATGTAGGCTACAGGAAGTCATAAAATCACTTGAATGGCCTTGATTGAGTGGACAACATGCAGATATTTATATGCAGTAATGTGGTGGTTGATCTTATATTCTGTCATTTACATTGTTCCCTTTTCTGTACCTTAGGTCTCATTCGTTCAGTATCTATCCGTCTCTTTTCACTCTCCCTTCTTTCCGACCAGCAGCATCCTTTCACACCCTCTAAGTCAGTCAGCCTCTTAGTCCCAGTGCCCCTTCTGCCTGCAGGAGGGATGAAGTCATGCACCGCAGGCGTAGTGCAGATCCCTCTCCGGTTCGCTGTGCCCTCCCTGTGCCCGCCACTCAGTCACAAGCATATGGGCACATCGTTGTGCCAGCGCCCCTCCCACAACACCTGACTCCGTCTAGTCACGCATGGCGGGCTGCGCACACACACCAACAGGACGGGAGAGAGACACACTAAAACACACACACCGCCAACCTTGCATGACGGGCATATCCTTGATTGTCCCCTGATGTTACCCAGTGCGAGCCTCGCCACCAACTGTGGGTAATGCGCACCGTGAAGACACCCTGCACTGTAGCATCGACAGTCTTGACAGTGACTCCACTGGATGGAGTTACTCCGTCTTTTGTTCCAGCGCTTTGACTTGACTGCACAGACGACAGAGTACGGCACTAACACACTCAGAGTTTAGAGCTTCGAATTCCCATCGGCACCAGCCAGGCTAAAAATATGTCCACTCACTGGTATTGTAAGGTAGTTAAGATAAAAGAGCCACATAGCATATGCTCAGCTCCCAGGTCCTGAATTTAGCACTGCAGTATTTACCATTTACTTCTCAATAATTTCATCCTGGAATATTGGAGCAGCAATATCAGCAGTTAATATACAAAATGAGACCTCCACGATGGCTAATTCGGTTGATGTCTCTCACTCACCACCTGTGCGGGGATTATTAAAAGCAAACATTGTTTGTTTGGTAATGCACTTGCCTTCTCATTCTGTGGCATAACACTGTGATATTTCACGAACAGCTACGATAAAAAAAAAAACACTTTTTTACGCATTCTTAAACATCGAGTGTGAGATCAAGAAATTCTAAGAGGATGGTCCTTTCCGGAACATTTTTACTAACATTCAGCAATCATGCTTTGAGATTTCTGTTCTGCAAAAGAGGCATTAATGGTGGAGAATAAAATATAAATCAGCCGAAAGACACAACTGTAAAAACCCTTGCTGTTGCAATCATTATTTTTTATGATTTTATACGTATATATGTCAACTTACTGAATGCAACATCAGGCACATTTTTATGAAAATGTGATTCCTTCCAGCAAGGTTTTGCACATGACAGATTGACGGTATATCATTTTGTATCTAAGAAGGGACTTTTGTTTTTTCAAAACAGAAGAATTACCAAAAGCTTGTAAAAGTTTCATCTGACAAAAAGGCAAATTTGGCAAAAGCAATAGGTGCCAAAACACAAAATATCTTTGTGCACTCAAAGAGAAGCAACCAAATTGCAAATTAGGCAGAGCTTTAGGCCGCATGTCAAATGCCAGGCTTGCCACTCATCTGCCAGTTATGTGTAGAATCTGAATGCATTATATTTCATCATAACAAAACATTGCATGTGTCGTCTAAACAACCTTCCTCTCTGTCGTTGATAGAAGTATAGTAACTGTATTAGCTGGTATGAGTGCCATTTTGGGGGTGTTTTAGGATTTTGCGTTAGTGTTTGTGCTTGCCACACACACACACACACACACACACACACACACAGACCCACATGTTTGCATACACACGACCTGAGAGTCAGGCTTGGAAAGGGACAGGTAGGAAAATGGTGGTAATTATCGTTAGTTCTTTGTGATTAACCAAGTGACACACACACACACACACACTGCTGTGATGCCCTCTGCTGAGTGGCACAAAATGGCGGAGTGTGTGTGTGTGTGTGTGTGTGTGTGTGTGTGTGTGTGTCCTAGCAGAGGCTGTGTCTGTAAAGGAGAGATGGGAACGGGGCCAGGCAGAGGAGGGCTTGGCTAGCATCAACTTTGTGTATGCGTGTGTGTGTGTGTGTGTGTGTGTGTGTGAGATAACATTCAGGTGAGAGGGTGAACATTGACTGGCTCGGAGAGTGAGGCCCCAGCCACCTGCTCCATTTACAGCTGTAGTGCCTCGTACACACACACACACACACACACACACACACACAACACAGATGTAGGTGTAAATACAGAGGACAGAGAAAAGTTAGAAGAGACTGAGAAGAGAAAAGATTTTTTTCTCTCTTGCAGGTGGAGTGTGACCTTCACTCCAACTCTCCTTTCCTTCATCTGTCCCTCCCTCCCTCCCTCCCTCCTTCCATCTCCCTCACTCCCTGTTTCCCTGTAGTTCAGCGCTCAGTTGCGTGGCAGGTAATTTGCGCGCTATTGGAGATTAAAGTTTAATTAGTGAGCGAGGAGTCATTTGGGTCTTAGTTGAGTGGAATAAGGCGGCAGCGTGCATGAGCGCGCGCGTGTGTGTGTCCCTCCTGCTCGCTCGCTCACCCTAACACATCAAGGCTCATCACCAAGAGAGAAAGCAAGAGTGGGAGTAGAGGATCCAATTTCTCCTTTCATCAAGGAAGAACAAAGGATGGAGTTTCCCCCCTCTCCTCTTCATCTCCTCCTCCTTCTCTCCATTTCTCTCTGTCTTGCTCTTTTCTCCTCCACCTCTTCCTCCTCCTCCTCCTCCACCACCTTCTCCTCCTCGTCCGTCCTCCTCCTTCCCCCCAGCTCCCAAGCTGGGTTGGCACAGTTCCACAGCCATATTCACACTTCCCTGGTCCCTGGCGAGACACACTCACACACACACACACACACACACACCAGTGCCACCTTCATACTGCGCCACATGCGGAAAAAGAGAGCGAGAGTTAACTTTGTCTCTCTTCATCCACCTGTGAGAAGTGGCCGATAGATCTGTCACCTGAAGTGAGAGATTCAGCCCCGACACAGTCTTCTGGTCTCTCCCTCTCACATAAAGTGTTATCACTTTGTCATCCGTCTCTCTACTTTGTTTTGTTTTTTTTGTCTTTTTACTACTCTTGGTCTTCATCATGTGCACATCAAACGCGCCATATGGTCACGCACCAACGCAGAGGCACGCACGCTCCGCGCACGCCGGCGTCCTGAGAGCCGCGTTTGCTAATGACGAGGGAGTCTGCATCCCGGCACCGCTGTTATTCCACCGGCTCGAGACACTAACGCAAATCAATAGGCAGCACGGCCCTGCGATAACGATCTCCGTTTCTCCTCTCCTCCCTGCATCTCTCCGTTCAGCCTCGCCTCTGCACCCTGCCCTCCTCCCCCCTCCCTCACATCTGCCTTGATCTCGCAGCTTCAATCTCTCTCTCTCTCCCTCTTCCTCTCCCTCGCACTCGTCCTCTCCCCTGTCTCCGAGCCCTCGATCTCACCTCCTCTCCTCCCCTTTCGCTATCTCTTCCCTTCTCACTCCCCGTCTTTTTCTCCCTCGGCTCCCTTGATCTCGCAGCATCTCGCCTTCGCTTTCGCCTTTCGTCGCCTCTCTTGTAGGCTATTCTACACCCTCCTTCACATCCCGCCGCGC